>AYEL01090985.1:0-55644 GCA_000484575.1 Olivierus martensii | reverse complement strand
ACCATATTATTTATTATTAATATATTAAATAATTATTAAGTATTTATTTTTATAAATATTTCGTTAAAAATTGTTAATATTATATTTATTATTTATGTATACCTTCTAAACATGTCAATAATAAAATTTTTATACCACATCAATTCATTTTTACCATATCAACATTCTAAAAATATTTTGTTTAGTGGAAAATTAACATAATGTAAACTGAATATAACACTACGAATAATGTTTAGATCTTGTGGAATTTATGTGCAGATGCGATTTCCATTTCGAACTATAAAGTCTAAAAAAGTTGACATGCCAGTAACTTCGCTTCGTCCAAATCAAATCTCTGTTCACGCCACAGGGCAAACCCAAGATTTGCTCCAATTTTGCAAAATCAATCATGCTGACTGAACTAACGATGACTAAATCAATCCTACTTACATTATTGACTATCTTTAACATGTTTGATCAGCAGGAAACACTTCGAGAAGAAGTGTAAAGCGTCAAGATTCCATGCATTATATAATAAATAATAATAATAATAATTTTATAGATTTTTAGCTATAATATGAAACTATTTTATATTTCTCTAGATTTGTTATTGCTCCTTAATTTTTAGTCTGGTTATTTGCTTAAATTTGCATTTTAATCTCTTTTGTATGATTATCATCTATATATAGATGATCAGAAATAAATATAAGTATAAAATATGTTATTTTAATTATTTATAAAAATTTTGTTGCTTAATAAAATCATATTAAATCTTTAATTTTAATTAATAATACGGATAAATAAAGATTTCACTATTCGTACGAATAACCATGAGAGTCACTGTACATTTTACTTGAAGTTTAACAAAGGATATACACTTTTCGTATTTATCCTTTTGACTGACCGACAAAGTTGATCTTCAAAGTTTTATTATTTGATTTATTATTATTCAGTGTGGAAAAGTGAAAGAATGCGTAATATATAATAGGATGTTTTACATACAAAACAATAAAAAATTTAAATATTTGAGTGTTCTACCAAGCTTTGGAATGGATTGTAAGCAAAAAAATTATGTAATTTTGTAAAGGTAAGTTGTAGCTTATTTAAATTGATTGCATTCACTTCGGAATGGTAAGATACATTTAAAATCGTTTAAAATATCCGATTATCTATAAAAATTTTGAAGAAATTGTAGAAATGTGATTTTTGCACCCCAACTTTGGAGCCTCATAACTTGAGAACAGGGCTTTTGCCCCTCATGGGACCTTCACCAATGAACTCAGAAGCCTTTAATTAGGGGGTAAGGTAAATGGGGAGTCGAAATTCTGCTGGGATTTTTAATACTTTCATACCAAGTTCTCTGTAAAACAATATACAGCAATACCTTGCATAGTCCAGTTAATTGGTTCCTCTTTCTTACCGGACTAATTGAAACCGGACTATTCGAGGTACATAACCTATGGGAAAAGTTTTAATTGGTTCCAAGAAATTTTTGATTTGCTCATGTTTTTTTAAATCGTAAATTCTTACATTAATAATTAAGTCATACGCATTAAACATTAAAAATCTTTATAAAAGATTTATAATAGACAGAAGGGGACAGAAAGTGAGCCCGAGTCCAAAAAGACGAATAGATAAAGAGGGCTCGTCCAGATGGTGAACGCATTCACTTCAACTCGGCCGCTCGGTGCCATTCCAAACGCAGAGCGGCACTCAGGGTAAAGGTGGATTCTCACTTTAACTGGGCCGCCACGGATTGATGAGTCGTAAACGCCGATATACCCAGTATTCGTTCCCATTCAATGATTCAACTAAGCATTTAGGGCAAACAACTGACGACATTGCACTTGATAGGCAGGCACTATAACAAACGTTCAGATAAATTTGGCAACATGGAACAGCCGTCTGCATGCCTCGGCTCGTCATAGTGGCTATTCGAGTCATATATAGGTATTAAATAGCAAGCCACACTTACATTTCATATTTATTCTAAAAAAATAAATTAAAAATTTTTTATTAACAATTACAATCCGGACTATGCGAGGTATTGCTGTACACAGTTTACTGAACAGTATCCTTATTTGCTTTGTACACAATAAATGATGGAAATGATCTGATTCTTATGATAAATTTTCTAAAACCTAGGTGTGAACCAGACTTAGACACACATGATTAACCATTAACTCCATCTCTCCCACATGCTGCTTACAAATGAATCCAGAGAGCTTTTATACTGTATATACAGTACTGATGAAGTGTGGGATGTAAGTCACCTTAAATACTCCTGACGGAATAATGAGCTCAAATACAATACCAAAAGGAATATTCATTTAGACATTTCTATTGGTGGATGGTATCTTATTGAGATTTCCCTATTCCATTAACATAGGGAGGATCCAGTTCTGCCAAATTTCTTGGCGGTCAGCGAGGGTGGTGTCTTAAAGGGGCATCTTATCGGGGTTTGACTGTATTTGTTAATTATTTTATCAATCATTCTCATTAAATCTGAGTGATAAAATTTAATTTTCAAACAAAAGGATTTAAAATCACTATATTAGAACCCTATTTGAAATTGAACTCCTTTGATAATTGGGAGTATACTATAGTCTGTTCAGGATAAAGAACAAAGCCAACATACCCAACGTGAGTGATTTATCACTCCTCCACAATAACGTGACCCACTTTCGAGCAATTCCAAACTATTAGTGGTATTATAGATTTTACAATGTCAATAACAGATACATTATTTTTTAAAAATATAATAAATATTTTTTATATTATATATTATACATCATTTTTTAATTTATTAGTGTTACAAATTTACTAACGTATTTGTATTAATGTTTTATTCAATCGATTTTGCTTTTAGTTATTTTTTTCATATCGGTATATATACATTTGATTACTCTTTAACAAAAATTTTTGGCCTTTAAAAAGGCCGTTTATATTTATTAAGATCATTATTCATCATCTGCATCTTCTGATAAGGAGTAAATATCTGTAATCTCTGAATCTCATTAAATCTGAGTGATAAAATTTGGGACACAGTCTGATTCCGAAATCGGGATCAGACTGTGTATTTATAATAAGCGGTGTGTCCACTCTTTCCTGCTAAATATCTAAATTCCAAAACTCCTGTTCCTTTTTAATGACGTGCTCAGTGAAAAATCACATTTCTGGTGTAATTCGACTTACTCCTCCTTTGAACAGTCTTTGCACATCTGAAAGTTTGTTTTATTATTTAAGGCCATGTAACCTTTTATCTAATTCCATGCCACTTCAATTGGATTCAGTTCTGCATGATAAGGCGGAAGATGTAATATTTCATGCTCTGCAGCAGTCGCTAGATCATCCACACGATATTGAAGGAACCTGTGCTTTTCTCTTCTAACCAACATTAGTAACTCCGGTTTTAATTCTTCCGGCTGCCACGGAAGAATTAAAACCGGATTAAGTCTGGCTTTATTTGTCAACCAATTTCAGATGTCCTTTCTCCATGAAAATGTTGGTATATCCTCTAAACGAATTCTATGGTAGGATGCATTGTCCATAACAATAATGATGTTAGGGGATAATTTTGGCAGCAAGGTACAGAATCATTCATCAAAATATTTCCCGTTCATATTGTGAACATTTCCCGTTGATGATCTCCAATATTTTTGGATTCAAAAAGTAGCATAGTACCATCCAAGAAGCCATTTCCGCTCCCAATATGAGCACAAATCAGACGATTTCCTTTACCGCTTGGTTCTTTCAACCCACATGACAAACCCTTTAAATGTGCATCTCTTTTGGATTTTGTTTTATCTTGCCAACATTTCTTCACTGTATGGCCAGAATTCACCCATGTCTCATCCAGTGAATATATGGGTCTGCCTTCATTATAGTACTGCCAAATTGTTCTTAAATATTTGTGCCTCCAAGCAATTATTTCAGGTGTATCAATTAACATAGAATTTTTGTTTCTTCGATTAAAAATGAAGCCTATTTTTTTCAAAAGTTTATGCAACGTTTCAAAATATTTGGCAAGTCATCGTCTATCACTTCAGTCAAAATTTTATTTAAGCAGCTCATTTAAAAAAAAACTTATGCACAATACCTCGAATGCAGATATTGTGTTTTGTATATTTATTTAAATTCTTCACTTAATACTTTTCCACTCATTTTACAGTACTATTTTCTTAATATATTATAAGCAAAATAATAGAGACATACTTTTTGTGCCCACTGTATAATACTATATTAAAGTCTCCAAGCGAGTCTGATAGTTTTAAGCAAATAATTTGTAGTATGATTATGATGGCAACTCTATATAATGTAATTTTGTAAAGTTATAATTTTTTTTATCGTTTTTACTATTCAGGGAATAGTAAGGGAAGCGAATAAAATGTGTTTATGTAAATAGTATAGTTTTCTTTTTACGTCTTAAAAATAAATTTATTAAAATCACTTTATTTTCTTGCTGAATAATTTAAAAAACACAAATAATTTAAAATACACAATCAACTAACTGAGAGGCGCTGTGGTACTGAAATTTCCTTGTTTTTAGCTAAGTGTCCCATCTGTATTAGTAATCTGTGCCTGTGATGGCGTAGCTGACGGTAAGCAGACCCCGCGAGGCGGGGGGCCCCAACTCACCCTGAAGAAAAAACCTCTAAAACCAAAACAATCTTTAAAATACACGTTTTCCACTATCACCTAGATATTATTATTGGACAACTAAGCACTCGATTTGAAGGAGTGAGAGCAATAAGCCAAAGTTTTCGCTGTGTTTTTCCACTAAATCCCGAAAGAATGAAAGTTTTCAGCATCAGATGAGTTAGTTTGTCCAAATAAAATTACGTTCATTTAATTTTTAAATCAATGTAGATCTATTTAAAAGTTTTACAATTTGTACATATAATAAAATTTTCATCTGTATAAAGTTTCACGTATTAACCTTATTAATAAATTTATTTTGCGTTAGGCTTTTTTACGTCGACATCCTTATAAATAAACGTTGACATACAGGCGTTAGGCTTTTTTACGTCGACATCCTTATAAATAAACGTTGACATCTCGTTAGGCTTTTTTTACGTCGACATCCTTATAAATAAACGTTGACACCAAGAGTTACAAGGTTTTGATCGTTTACGCTTAAGAAATTATTTTTATGCCGACATTTATTATAAATGTACGTCGACGCCCTTCGTTACAGAGTTTAGATAGCGTTTGAAACAAATTATATCGATAAATTAAAAAGAGGAGGCCCATCCACATTTTTGCGGGAGGGCCTCTCAGTTTTCAGCTACGCTGTTAGTGATGGACTCTATATAAAGTGGCCGCCATTAGATACAGAATATCCCATGAGGATATGGCGGCTTAATATAACTAACCTAACCTTTTATTTATTTTTGCAAAGTAGGCATTTATGGCATTTAGAATTATACAAAATGTTATTCTTTTCGAACAAACATAATTTAGATACATAATGCTTCGTGCATTGAAAGCGGGTTTAGTCCTGTATACTTCCACTGGCGCAGGTTGCAGCCTTCCTCAATGAGATTTGTTTATTCTTGCGGATATTCTCTAAAGAAAGATATTTCTGCTGGCAAATATCGAATTCTGAGCGGAATACATGAGAAATGAAGAATTTTGTTTTAATTGTTTGCCATTTCGGGTTTTGTCTAGGAAAAACTAGAAATTCCGAACTTTGAATAAGAAATGTTCGGCATTTCGAGTTCGGCCTAGGAAATACTAGAACGTCCGACTAGCGTTAGGACGTTCTCGTTTTCACTAGGAAATTCTAGTATTTTCTAAATTCGGGTTTGTCCTTAATATATATATCATAGATGATATAATATGATGATTATAACAAAATAAATTATGAATCAGATACATAATTAGAGATTTTTATGGATTTTTATAAATATTAAATTTTCTTTGAAATGTTAAATACAATTCAAATTTGGAGAATCTAAGTCTTTTCCCAAATTTTCAGAAATATTTTTCGATGTCTATAAAATAAATAATCTAGAGGGCGCTACGATATTTCGTTTGGGTAATTGCGTTTGTTCCTAGATTTTCGGCCATTTGTAGTAGTGTTTCATCGCCTACATTGTGGTGTTCACTATCTAAAGACATCGTCAATAATTCTAAAAATTTTCGTTTGAAAAATACTGATATAATTGGTATATAACTCTCTAATCGTTTTATATTCTTATTATGAGAGCAAAGGTAAGTTTATTGGAAAATATGTATAAAATGTACCATTCTATAATAGTCTTTGTTAAATTTTTGTATTTTGTAGTATTCTAAAAGTATATTAATTTTTATTAATTATATATTCATAACCATATATTTAAATACAAGTTTTTATCAAATTTGGTATTACAATTTCGTATAATTTTATTAAAAAAATAAAATGTTAAAATAAAATTTATAGATATGATTTTAAATTATTATTTAAATACGATAAGTGAAGTATTGTATCTTTTTAAGATCAAAATCATATAAAAGGATAGGTTAATTGGATAGTAGAGTATGAAGTTGATTTAGATCTTGATTTGTATTACTATATTTAGTAAAAAGTAAAAAGTGCTATTTCACAAAATTTGTATTTGGTAATGTTGCGATACCATGCTTGTTACACGTAAGAATATTGAATGATAGTAAAAATATCAGGGTATCAGTACAATCCTTATCAGAACAATATCGATCTACATATTATGTATCAATTATAATATGTAGATAAAATTTCCCCAAAGAAGGAGCTATCGAACCGTATTATATTTTAACAAAGAGGAGAACCCTAACAATTTTTGGAAATTTCACAAATAGCTTTGAATATAGTTAGGATCAATTTATCAGCATGCCATGATATATAGCAACATTCTCAAACTCGTTCTTTTCAAAAGGTCACTTCAGATTTCTTTGATTAGTTTGAAGGTTGCAAAAATTATATAAAACTTTCACTTCTAATTTACAAATTTATTATGGTTACTGAATTTCAGCATAGCATATTAAAATCATAAGTTTAGTAATTTTCAAATATTTCATGAAAAATAATTATATTTTTCTGATTATCTTCTATATGCTCTTGCAGTTATAATATTTATAATTGCAACATGAACTGCAAAAATAGACATTATAAGCACTTATAATGAATTCCAAGAATTGTCTTTTATTCATTCTGACATTAGAAGGCAAGTTTTTGAGTTAAAACTGTATAATAAATCAATTAAATTTTGTACCTTGCTGAATATTTTACTATATTCAGGTCTAAAGATAAGAAAATTTGAATTAGTATATAATTAAATATTGCAGTTTTATTTATAATATTTAAAATCTTAATTTAGAGATATAAAATATTAAAATATATGAATATTTTTAGTGGAGAAAGAAGAGAATGAGGAGGTTGAAAAGAAAGCGAAGGAAGATGAGGGAAAGGTCTAAGTAGACAGAAGAAAATTGGTAAATGTTTAAATTTAAACATCACATTGGAATGATGTGGTAAATACAGTCAGCCAGAAAAATGTATACACTGTTTAAGAAAAAAAACCTATATATCATATTAATTACATTTAATTATTGTTCAAACATATGCTTACTTGAAGGTTTGTAACACACGTTTACATTAGATGTTCAAAATGTTGGCCGTTGACGACCAAACACCTAAGGGAACGACGAGCGGTTGCTGCAGCTAAAGCGGTCAATGTATCAATGGAGACCGATGCACATGCCTCTGTAATCTTCTGGTGAAGGTTCTCGAGCATGTGTGGCTTACTTCGATACACTTCATCTTTCACAGTTCCCTACAAGTAGTAGTCCATGGGGGTAAGATCTAGCAAACAGAGGGAACTCAATGGGCCCTCTTCGTCCAATCCAATGTCCCTGCAGATTGTCATCCAGGAAAGCTTGTACTTCTAGGTGGTAGTGGGGTGGGGTCCCGTCCTGTTGGTAGAAGACTTCATTGTCTCCATAAAGCGCACGTACACCTGGTAGAATTAATGTACGGAACATTTGCAGATATGCTTCTCCAACAGGACTGTACCATCAAAGAAGGGTCCTATCAAACCCCAAGCTGTAAGTCCACACCAGACAATAACCCCTGGTAGATTGCCTTATCAACATGGATGTGCGGATTTTCCGGTACCCAGTAAACAGTTATGTCGATTGACTGTTCCATTTAGCTTAAACTGGGCCTCATCAGACCATACTACCTTCATCACAAACTGTTCATCGTTAGTTACCATTTGCTGATAACATTCACAAAATTGCATTGAACGATCGGCATCATTAATGGCATGTAGTAATCGCGGAATGTAACATTTCCACTTAGCGTTTTTCAAAATTCGTCGTACACTTGTAGTGCTAACCCCCACCTCCCGTGCACATTGCATAGCAGACTTCTGTGGTGACATTTCAAACTTTTCGAACACGAGAGCCGACGAAGCAGGACTTGTTGCTGTAGGCATTCTTCCCGATCTTCCTTTGTGAATATTGCAAATCATTCCATGCGCCTCAAACTTGTCAACAATGTGTTTGATTGTCAGGCAGGTTGGTGGTTCAGTACCAAACTCCCCTCTCCATTGACATCTCACTTCGATGGCATTCCCAAACCTGATAAAACACTTCAAAACGTACTTACACTGCTCGAACATCGAGCATGTTTCTGCCATTTTCTTATCTCAATAACCGTGCTGACAGTACCAACATCTGTTGAGCGAAAAACCATACTACAACATACATAAATTTCAGAACAATTGTCAATGCCAGTATCCTGATACAGGATGACAAAGAGTGTATACATTTTTCTGGCAGACTCTCTATATGGCATTAAGAAGTTGATTTCTGATTTGCACCTGAACAAATAACATTTTGTGTTAAATTAAATGTTGGAAAATTATTTTCATTTTATAGGATAAAAAAATTTACAGGTCACTCAGGATCATTTTTTGCACTTAGAACTATTTGTTTTAGAATAATGGGCATTTACTATTAAAATAAACTTTTAATAAATAAATTTTTATTTACTTATTATACATGAATTATTTAATTATTCAATTTACAGAAGATTATTTTAACATTTTTGGAAATTTTAAGTGGCCCATCATGTGTCCTCTCCATTCATGAGATTAGCTATTGTCTCCATTATTTCCTCTTTTGGATTTCTCTTGAACAATCTTCATAAGTTAAAAATGTCCATTTTTTTAATGTTACTGGTTCATGTTTTTTGCATGCCTTTCTCTTCCACCATATCTTCTACAGTATATTTTGTAAGTGTCATGTTTTAACAGATGTTTCCCAACCATTGTTAATCACAGACAGTTTTAACAACCTATAGACATGTTAATGAAAAATGGCAGTCTATGGATCAGCAATTGGAGAACACTGCTTTAAAAAATGTTCCAAATATTTCACTTTTTTTTAGTGTTTAGGAAGTTAATTCTCTCTCCTATCATATTTGCAAAATATCTTTGGTTGTTTTCTTCTGTGCCTATGAACTCTTCAGAATTCTTTACATCTACATTTCAGAGGCATTGATCTTATCTTTGCTTCTTTAAATATTGTCCCTGTTTCTGCTCCATAAAGAAAAACATTTTCATTCATTTTTAACCTTGTAATAGTCAAATCCTTAGAAGACAGAATGCCATATACTGCTTTAACAGCAGTTTTTATCTGTACAGGTATCCCTCCTATAACACTGCTTCCAACAACATGGTTTAGTTCTAACATGATTTGAAAATTGCAGAAACCCTCATATAACATGGTACTTCAGCATAGTTTTTATTAATACATTTAGAAAATTACATTTATTCTCTTATAACATAAAACATTTTCATTAATTTTTGTAAATCCATACAATGGACACAAAATGCAATCATTGGAAAATGCTTTGCTAAAATTAGTCATGAATGCAATTCCGCTAATTTGCCATATGAGGGACAACATGCAGTCTATTTTCGATTTGAAATTGAGTTACTAATAAAACAGTCTTCAGCACTTATTTAAGTGAAAAAATTATAGTTTAATAATTATTAAAGATCTTTCAGCTTAATAAAGCCATCAGTAATAACACTTAAATAACACGAATTGGAACCAAGCTTAAAAGTGTTATTACTGATGATGGCTTTATTAAGCTGAAAGAATTTAATAGTTATTAAACTATAATTTTTTCGCTTAAATAAGTGCTGAAGACTGTTTTATTAGTAGTTCTAGTAAGAAGCGAAAGTATATTAAATTTATTTTGAAATTGAGTTAATTATCGACTATTGAATATTTTGTGTTTCAAATGTTCAGTTCTTGGACAAAAAAATAAGTTTTTATTCTTTAATAGAGAAATGTGAGATAGAAAAAGAATTTTTTTTATTCATAAATTCTTTCTGAGTATGTCTTAAAGAATGATTGTTTTTTAGCTGGTTAGATTACAGATCGTGCAAAGAGAGCAGAAGACACAAACTTTAAATGCAGAAAAAAGTTCAGAAAGTGAAATTGATATTGTTAAAAAGAAAAAATGTTCTTGTTTTAAATGAAAAGTGGTGAAGATATAATTATTAAATGAATGTTATATAGGCTGTATACTTTTTATTTCCTTTTGTTTACATATATTGTTTTTAGGGGCCTTATATATATATATTTTTCTTTTTGTTTCATGTTATTAATAATCTTAATAAAAATTAGGTTTCTTATGTGTAATTTAAAGTTTTGTTTTGAGTTGGTTTTAGAACGTAACTCCGTTTTGTATTGGCTCCAGGTCTTGTATAACACTGAATCACACAACACTGTTTTTAGGAACCTATCTACCATGTTGTAGAAGGGATATCTATCTGTTTATGATTATTTGTTTGTGTTTGACTGAACCTATTAATTCTGCCTATATTGTCAGTTTTGAAGATTTATCCAAACATGAATTGTATAATTATAATTTTAAAAATGAACAAGAATTGACTTAACTGGAAATTTTCATCATAGTGTTGTACCATTCATTTCATTAAACACAATGGTTAAAATGGAAAAAAATCAACTGATGACAGATTAATCATCTAGTTTTATCTATTGGAATTATCCTATATACAAATCTTATTATTTGAAATGAAAGTTTTTGTTATTTCATAGTTTTAGCTGGGAAATGGCTTTTGTAAGTAATCATTTTCAAGATCAATAACTGCATTGAAGATTTTGTAGATCAGTGAAAATGAGAGGCATGAAATATAAATAGTTTTTTGTGTTAATATGATATATTATACTTAAAGTTATTCATTTGTGGTTTTGTTATCAAAACTTTTGGATTATTTAAGAAAGTGATTACAGTAATTTGTCCAAAAAATTTCCATGCAAGTTCAAAAATGCTTAAGTTCATATATATAAATGATCTCACTAGCAGCTGCCAAATGAATTGCATAAGCATATTTTAAGCATAGAAAAGAAAAATTAAGGGTATAAGTAATATTTTTGCAAAATAAACAGTTTAATGAATTTTTCATTTGTTTTGTAAAATTTCAAAAATAGATTTATGCATCCTGTATAAATTAATCAAATAACTTGAGATTTTAAAAATTAAGTAATGTGTTTTTATTATTATTATTTGCTACTTACAAATACAGTAGTAATTTAGTGTTTTCATGTGGATTGTGATTTTAATGAAAATTAAAATCACAATTCACAAGAAAATACTTCCTTCCTGGATCCTGCTATTAATTTGGCCTGCTTTAACTGTACCTCTGATGTAATCATTCCTTATTTTATCCATTCTTGTTACACCACACATGAATCTCAACATCCTTATTTCAGCTACATCCATTTTCCTTTCCTGTGACTTAGTAACTGCCCAAGTCTCTGAGACATAAATCAGGGTTGGTCTTACTACCATTTTGTACAGTTTATCCTTCGTCTTGCAACTTTCTTATCACATAACACTCCACTTAACCTCCAGTTAACCCATCCACACTGTATCCTATGCTTAATCTCCTCTTCCAGTCTTCCATCCTCAACTATATTTGATCCCAGATGTTTAAATTTCCTAATACTTTTCAATTTCTCAATTCCTAATGTTATACTTCCCTGTTCTTCAATTTGCATGAATTCAGTCTTTACCCTACTTATCTTCATACCCCTTTCTTCCAGTGCCTTCCATTTTTCCAAAGTCACTTCCAAATGTTCTTTATTTTCATCACATAATATCATGTCATCTGCAAACAGCATATTCCATAGTGCACTTCTCTTTATATTGTTCATAATTACATCCATGACAATATTGAATAGAAAGGGACTCAATGTGGATCCCTGTTGTAATCCTACCTTAACACTAAAACCTACTTAGTCCCATACTGTTTCTTACTTTAGTCATTGCTCCCACATAATTTTTATTATCAGCCTCGCATTTCTCGGAAACTTTTTTTTCCCTCATTCACCTCCATATCTCCTGCCTGGGTATTGTCATATGCTTTTCCCAAATCAATAAAGACCATATTAAGCTCCTTCTGCCTTTCTCCATATCTTTCTGTTAGTCTTCTTAGTGCAAATGTATCATCAGTTTTACACCTCCTGGCATAAAACCAAACTGATCATTGTCAATCTTTACTTCCTCTCTTAATCTTCTCTCTATAATCCTCTCCCAAATCTTCAATGTATATGGCATCAACTTTATATATCTATAATTTCCACACACTTGTGTGTCACCCTTTTCCTTGTAAATTGGTACCAACAAACTCTCTCCATTCATCTGGTATTCTTTCCTGGATCCAAATCTTTTTCAATAAATCCCACAGCAGATTCACTCCCTGCTCTCCTAGGCTTCTCCAAACCTCCATTTATCTCCTTTCGTCGTCTTTATTACTTCAACCACTTCCTCTCTAGTAATTTCATTAACCATCCATTCATTTGGTAATCCATCCTTCCTCACCACTCTCATTTTCTTCATTCACCAATCTCTCAAAATAGTTTTTCCATCTCTTCACAATATCCTGCTTATCTCTGAAAATTCTGCCATTCTTGTCTTTAATCTGTTTCACCGAGTAAAATCCTTCGATGCCTTATCTCGAGCTCTTGCAATCCTCAAAAGTTTCTTTTCTCCCTCCTTCCTTTTCACTTCTTTATATGTTTCATCAATAGCTACTGCTTTAGCTCTTGCTACAGTCTTAGCCTGCTTATAGCTTTTCTGTACTCTTCTCTTTGTGCAATGCTGTCATATCTGCTACCTTTTTTGCTTCCTTCTTAGCTTTAATCGCTTGTTGGACTTCTTCATTTCACCACCAAAATTCTTTATCATTGAATCTTTGGCCTGATGTCCTTCCTAAAACTTCTTCATCTATTCTTCTAATCATCTCATTATTGCTTTTTCACCATTTCTGAACCTTGTGAAGCAAACTTATTTCATCCAATACCTTAATGAATTCCTTCCTGGTTTCTTTTTCTTTTAGTTTCCACCATTTAATCCTCCATTCTCTCAGTTGGCCTTCTCTTCTCCTATCCTTAACCATATTTCTCAATCAACTATTAGTAGTCTATGCTGTGATGTTATCCCCTCTATTTATCACCTTATAGTCATGAATTTTCTTGGTCCTTTCTACACAGTATATAGTCTATCTGGGTTTCCATTGGTCCACTTTTATATATAACAAAAAGGCTTCTCCTTTTCTCAAAACATGTATTGACAATTTTCAGACCAAAGGCCATTGCATTATTTATTTTATTAATTTATTAAAATTATTTAAATGCATTTTTATGAATTACTATTACTTATTTTTGTTTTTTTATTTCCTAGGTACAGTTATTTGATGATCCAGAACATTTCCATCAAGTGTTTTATTGGATATTCTTCAAATTTGTACCAGAATTTCCTAAGATTTCCTAGGAAATGTCATATATTGTAATACTAAATAAAATCTTAAATTTATATAGTTTTGAATTTTAGTGTTTAAAAATGACAGTCTTAAGACAGTAGTTTTTAATCCTAACCTTTTTGGAGTTGTGGAAGATATAAAACATTTTTGTTGAACATCAAAATTAATATCGTTTATATAAGTCCAAACGAACCTAATTATCTTGTCAAATTTATTCCTTGATAAGCTTAACGGAAATTTTAATGATTTAAAATAATTTAAATTAATTTAGCATTCAAATCATAAAAATTTTTGTTAAGCTTATCAAGGAATAAATTTGGCAAAGGTTCGTTTAGAATAAATTTCCTTGAGGTTTGAGGTTTTTTTCTATATAAAGTTTAAGTTTAAATAAGTCTTATACAATATTAATAGTAAAAACATTAAAATATGCATACAGTTCTTTTATTTTTTAATTTATAGGTTACATATATTTCATAATTTCAGCAAACACTGTTAAGAGATATTGTTTTAAGACTTTAACATTGCTATACTGGCCAAGTTTTTAGATAAAAAGGTCATTCAGTATAAAACATTCATAATCCATAAATTGCTTTAATCAGCTGAAAAATTGGATTAGGCATTGATTATAATTTAAATTTGCAAAATAATTCAATATATTTGGGATTTAACTATTGAAAACTTAAAAAATATAATTATGGTATTAATCCGAATGTAGTCCACATATTTTGTAAATTTTGTGATTGGCTCCCTTTAAAATACTTTGATTTATAGTATTTGTTTTTGCCATATATAATAATATATAATTCATCCTTCAAAAAAAACTCCAAGATTAAAATTTCATCCCGGATTCTACTCAAATTTTTGATTTAAAACCGCTTTATACATCGAATGTTTATAAATTCAAAAAAATTTGGTGTGAATATAAAATTCACAAATATATATTTTAACTTTATTCTTTTTAATATTATAAAATGCATTTATAGGCAATGTGCAGCTCAATTTGACTTGCGTTAAGCTGTAAGCTAAATATAAATAACCAGTATTATCATAATTCGTAAGTTTATAGAAAACTGCAAGAAGTTATAGCAAACGAAGTAATTTTCAGATTACTAATTCAGCAATCTTAAAAAATGCATTCATATACTACTATGAATGCTTTGAATAAAAGATAATTTTGAATTGTGTAATGATACTATATTAGTGTGACCGTTTTTATCGTAACATAATGCGGGACGCTCGCATTACGTTACGATAAAAATGCGGGAACTCTAATCGAATATTTGCTCGCACTAACAAAAAACGGTATCAATTTTATAAGTCGCACTAATCGAGGCCTATCTGCATATGCGTTTCAATAGAATAACCAATAACTGACAACTAGCAAGTGCTGCTTTAATCTTAAACTGTGTGTGTGATTGTGATAACTGATTCTGATGATGTATGTGTGTGGTGACTGTAATCATAAGCATGCGCGTAGATGAGTGAATGCGTTCATATAGTCATGTACGCAGAGACGCGCGAATAAAATATAAGCGAATATTATAATATTCACATATGAATTATCTAATTCGGGACATTTTCCAGGACATATTATACGGGACACGGGGCTTTAACCCGGGACTGTCCCGGAAAATCCGGGACGAATGGTCACCCTATACTATATTATGCTTATCTCAACTATATTGCCGTTTTCCAATAAGGTTTTGGATGAATTTAATCTAGAAAGCAGCTTTTCCCCATGGAGTGCATTATACTATCTCACTACGCAATTTTTTATAAACGTAGTAGTGTTTTATTAAAGAACCCGTACTCTGGCTTATCAGAAGAATGGAGACAAAGGGTCCTGTAAAATCTGGCTTCCACATTACCAGAATGTATTATAGACGGTTTAATGTGATGTCATTTCGTATTTATAACGTGCTGCTCGGCAAATTGTGTGTGGACAAAATTTCAACTTTTAAGTTTCTACAGCTCTTGGTTGTATACTTCTAGCCAATCGCGTATCTTGGAGTTGACGTTTGGTGATGTGGAATCCAGGCTCACGGCAATCGTCATTCCAAAATGGAGCTCTTCAGGATGAAAGCCGCGTGGAAGCGTATCATCTACCTTGGATTTTTCGGAAGGGACCGGGTCAGGCTCAATGATCAGTATCCTTCATTTTCACCCATCTCAATCGTTGTTTAATTTCTTACAAAGATGAACATTTTCCTATCTAGTTTGACGCTGTTTTCACATTTGATAGTGCTAAGAGTGGCATTCTATCCACCTTGGTTGCCGTAGGAGAAGTGAGAATAATTCAGTTTGAAGAATGAGCATGATTTTCTATGTTGGGAATGGATCGCGTTTAGAATTCGATTCATTCCGAATATGGAAAATGTCTATTATTTTTGGGAAAGTTGTAATTGAAATGTATATAAATTTGTACAGTATATTTATGAATGTGTTTCCTTCATGTGGTTTCCTTACAATAAAAATGTATTACTAATGGTCAGATTGGCCACGTGGAAAGACTTCGGCTTTCCAGTCTAGTAGACTCGAGTTCCAGTCTTGGGTCCCACCCCTTGAAAATATTAACTATAGGGTCCGGGCCCGGTCCGTCTTCCAAATCCAGCTGATTCCTTCCCAGAGATGGGCAACCTCTGGAAGAGCTTATTTTATTCCGTCACTTAAAGGCCTGTTTCCACTTAATCCGCGCGGACGAAAAATGCGCGAGCGCAAATAAGCAGCAGTAAATGCGCGGCGCACAATCTGCTTGAATTGTTTCCACTCATTTCTTACTGTAGCCATGGTTTGGGTGCGTTATTTATTATTTTAATAATAAAAATATTATTTTATAAAATAAAAATTTATTTAAATTACCTGGGTTTCATTACTTAACAATTGATCTTTAGCTTCTTGAACCATTTGCTTACACAGATCACATATTTCATTCTGAAATTAAAAATGACTAATTTAAAGTAAAAATTTTATTCAATTATTGAAAATTTAGTCTAACATTTAAGTGATCATCTCAGAAGCCTGAATTAAATTTTTAACATAGTTGCAAAGTGGCAAAGTAGCACCTGAATATATTTGATGCATAAAAATAATTCCATATGTACTAGTGTATAAATAAAACGTCCTGGAAAGAAGATATCCTTTTATAAAAAGTTATATTTGATGCATAAAAATAATTCCATATGTACTAGTGTATAAATAAAACGTCCTGGAAAGAATATAACTTTTTATAAAAGGATATCAAGCTTAAATAAATCATGATTAATTTTTATTTTTAATTAAGATTTAACATCTTGAGTTCTATTGATGGATTATTCCACTTAAAATCATTTACCATAAAATACTATTGATGAAATATATTACACTTGGAGGAAACTATCAATAAAATTTTGATTGCAATTTCCAGGTTCTAATTAGTTTATTACAGTTGCATTTAGGATTTTCTAAAAAGGAACTATAATAAGTTTCTGATGATCATTCTTAAATGTTTTCTGATCAAAATTTCTTATTTTAAATGGCTTTCATGAAAATTTATTTAATTAAATATTTTTTGGAAAATTTACTTTATCCCCTTTTTTTTGTATATTCTATGTTACTCTGTTCATGTTGTTTCAATTATATATTTAAATAAAGTTAATTACCAAAACTTTTTGCAAAAATTTTGTAGTCAACTATAAAATCTTAAAATTTAAAAAAATATGGATAACATCAAAATGTTGCTTAAATTCTATTAAAATAGGAATATTTTTTTTTATTAATCATTGATTTTTTTTACTTCATTTTCATTGTATTTTTGTCAAAATATGAGATGATGATAATGTTTTAAACAAAAATCTGCCATTAAAAGGGGTATTGAGATCCGCTAAGCTTCGATATGACCTCTAGCGAATTTTTTTGAAAACTATTCAAACGGTGAATCTCTTAAAAACATGAACAAGCTTCAAGGTTAATATATATGCGAGAATTCTGGTAAACATACAGGAATTTTGGATATATGCACGACATGCGAGCTTACATCTATCTCGTGCCCGAGATTTACAATAATTTTCAGAATTCTTTTCTTTAAGAATAAAAATCAAAAATTTTTCTTCAACCAAAAAGTAGTCTATCAGTTTGTATTCTTAGTTTTTCCCTTTGTTTCTAATCAATGAGAAATGAGTATAGTCTTCGTCTATTCAAGTAAAGAGATAGTGGACAAATTTAAGCTATATTTAGGAGTAATAAATAGTAAGAAAAGTTAAAATACTTTAACTAATGGATAACTTTTAGCACTAATGGTTAGTGCTAAAAGTTAAAATACTTTAACTTTTAGCACTAACCATTTCAAACAATTAACAGCTAATTGTGGAGTGTATCTTTTGCAATTGGAATGATTTGCAGTGTTTTTAAATTAACGAAGTCTAGAAAATATTTACAAAATTTACATCACAGTATTTTAAATTTTCAATTTTTCAAATTTATCAATGTAATATAAATATATCACATTATTATAATAAGTAATCTCATAATAAAATAATACAAACGTAATATAGGTTTTCAATAAAACTCAAATTATATTCATTATACAAGTATATAGGAGCGTGTCTTAAACATATAAAAAACATTACCAGAAAAATGTTGAATTACTGATGGCAGATTAACGATTTCTTGGAAAAATCAATCAAGTTTTATCATTTTAATTAAAATTAATAATTTGAATAATAAAAATAACAATAGCAGTAATATATCCGTAGCTGAAGAATTAGATTCAGCTGAAATCAGCATTGAAGGAATTGATTTATTACCTGATTCCGAATAATATTCAAGTTAATGAAAATTTAACATAGAAAAACCAAAAAAATAATAAAATATTTATTATTTGGTACATGAATGTTTCTAAATTCAAGAAAGAGTTTATCATGTTTACCACATTTCCTTCTCTAACCAACCCTTTCAGTATGTTTTAATTAATGGTAAGTATAAGAATGGTTTTAAAAATACACAAAAATATGAGAATTTTCAGAATTTCGTATGAGATTATTGAACGCAGGATTATAACAATCCTGCTGACAAGCTTTCTGTGTTGTGTTGTTCACCGTTTCCACGGCCATTGCACCTGCACGTAGTGCCCTCTATAGTTCATGGCAGATCTCAATAGCACTTTTATTGTTTTATTGCTGCCACTCCTTTCTCACACTTTTTCTGCCAAACCTATTACTTTCTGGAAAGTATGATATTGGGAATGAAGTGAGTATCAACCATTGGGGAGTCCAATAAAAGCAAAATAAAGAATATTATAGCTGCTTATGTATAAAGGTGACGATTTTTGTTTTTGATTTGTGTTATGTTTTTTGATATAAATTTGAAAATTTATAAAATATTCTATTAAAAATTATTGAAATTAAGGAAAAACATATCAATAAATATAAATTAATAATTATAATTATATAGCGCGAGAAATTCGTGGAACCAATTATTCGCACTAATCGAGGCCTACCTGTATATGTACTTTACTGTGCATTTGACTGTGTTGGAAAGTGTTATTTGATCTTGATGTTCCACTTCACTTGATCAAGTTAATACAATCATTGTATACCACCCATGAAGCAAAAATAAGAACTGTGCATGGAGACGCAGATTGGTTTAAAATCTGTAAAGGAGTAAGGCAAAGTTGTATCTTGTAACCTTTCTTTTCAATCTCTATGCTGAGATGATTATGAAGAAATTAGATCTTGATTCAACAAGCATTGGAGTAAAGATTAGAGGAAGAAATATTAACAACTTCAGATATGCAAATGACATAACCTTAGATGACCTACTAGCAGAAACCAGAAACTAAAGAAGACTTGATGCAACCGATTTTGCTAATAAATCAAGAAAGTGAAAAAAATGGAGTTGCACTTAAATATAAAGAAAACTAAAATAATGACAACAGGAACAAACAACAAATTGATCTTCAACATCAATGGACTAGACATGGAATCCAGGGCTGGGGAGATGGCTTGAAATAGGTTAGGCTCCGGCACCAGCTCCAGAGCCACAGTATATTCCAGCTGTGGCTCCAGCTTCAGTTTCAGAGTCATTGTTTTAAAACTGGGGCTTTAGCTCCGGCTCTGGTTCCAGCTCCATCACTATAAAAGTTTTTTTGGTACGACCACTACTATGAAACATCACTTACATCATCATTTACCTTTTAAATTGATATATTGGTATTTGTATTATAATAATTTATTTTATATGTATATATTTAAAGTTTCAATAAAATATTTATTTTGGCAAATGGCATTAATATATTAGTAACTAAAAATTAAAGATCATGTAATTTACTGATTTCAAATTTTTATTGAATTTTAAGTGCTAAAGTCGGGGTAGGCTTATACACGGGTTGTGCATTTTTACTGATTTTCAAACTCTAAAGTTGGGGGTCTGCTTATATTCGAGTATATATGGTAGATGGTTAGGAGCTGGAGCCAGCAGAAATTTTAATGGCTCTGGCTCTACTGAATATGATCAGCTTAGTTCTGGCTCCAACTCCGGCTCCTCCAAAACTTCCTGGCTCCATGTCTCTGGGCTTTGACTCTAGCTCTGATGGAATCTGTCCCAGATTTCCTTGATTTGGGATCAAAGATTGATCAACATGATGACTGCACTCCAGAGATCAAACAAAGGATAGCTTTAGGATGCTCTACTATGATTGCATTTCCAGATCTTGTTCAACCCAAAGATATTAACTTGAACACAAAAAACTAGTTAGTTAATGCTATTGTCTTTCCAATAATGACATATGGAAGTGAAAGTTGGACCTTAAAAAAAGCTAACAGATGAAGAATTGATGTCTTTGAACTTTGGTGTTGGTGAAGGTTACTGCAAATACTATGGACTGCCCAAAAAATAAAGTATTAAATCATATAAAACCAGAAACCAAAAATATAAAACCAGAAATTAGAAGGCAAAATTACTTGGCTACGACTAACTTATTTTGGCCATATAATGCATTCAAATTCTCTGGAAAAATCAATTATGTTAAGAATGGTCAATGGCACAAGGAAGAGGAGACAGCAGAAAATCTGATGGCTAGATAATATCAAAACAGATACGAACATGAATATCAAACAACTGAAAGAAGCTGTTTTGGACAGGCTGGAGGACACTTGCCTACAAAGTCACCAAAAGTCAGATACAACTGAACAGATAAAGACAGAAAAACAGCAAATAAATTTCTGAAAATATTAGAATCAAATAATTTAATTATCTGAACTATTTTTAAATACAAAAAATGTCAAAATAAATATTTCTTTTATTATCATAAAATAATTACTTATATCCTAGTATTATTTTTGAAGAGAGTTTTAGAATAAATAATGATAAATTAATATTTTTAATGATGGAAAAAATAGTTAAATGTAGAAATAAGATACTGTATTTTTTGCAATCATTCTTGTATAATAATTTTTTGAGTAAAAAATAAATGAATTGTTTGATATGTTTTTCATTTTGTTAGTGTGATCATATGATCAGATATGAAAATCTTAATTTAAGATTTAAAAATACTTTTATAAAATAAAAGACAAAGAAAACCAAAAAAAATTTAGACTCTGTTCATTATAATAATGCAGGAAAATTTTTTAGTAAAAAGTTTCTCAAACTGTAGCTTACTGCATTATTTTCTGGATATGATTAACAAATATAAATTATATCAGTAAAACTTATTATTGAGAAAGTACTGTCTTACATATCTGTTGACTTATATTATTTATATAACAAAAAGTTAATATTAAATAAATAATTGATACAATAATTATTAAGCATATATAAATAAAATTTAAACAAGATATTATTGCACATTAATAATAATCTACCTAAAAAATTTATAATATTAATAGAATAATTTGAAGATTATTATTTCTCTTTTTAAATAAATGATTTCTATTTATAAAACAACTATTTAACTTTATAAAATTACATAAAGGAAATTTTTTTGACAAATTTTAAAAATTAATTGAAACAGAATTATGTATAGTTTTAATGATATATGAATCACAATACAAAGTGAATCATATAACTAGGACAAGTTTAACTTTAGAGAAATATACATTCCATTTTTTCTTCATTTTATTATTATTATTTAGATTCTTGGTATTTTTCTTAATTTTTTATATTATAATAAATATCTTATATAAAGAAATTATTGGAAACTGCAATAATTTTAAATTACATAGAATATCTATGGTATTTAAGTGTTCCTGCAGTTGTAAAATAGGCATAGTATACAAAATCCAAATGTATTTGCCTGGAGCTATATGATTACACAGAAGAAACAAAACAGTCCTTAAACAATACAACACAAACACAACAATCCATTAAATTAAAATACAATACATCATCAGCATGCATTACAGTCAAAAATTTAATTTTACATTTAAAAGAAAATCATAATTTTACATAGAGAAAAAATAATTACACTAGAAAAATAAAGAATATCTAGCCATTATTAAAAATAAAAATAATTTAATGAATTTAAACACAAGCACAAATGTAAAGAGCATTTGGAATAAAATCATTCTTTCCACAATATCATGTAATACAACATTAAAAGCATTAACTATTTATCAAATGATCAACCCCAATGAACAACTTCCTAATCAGTTTCATTCCAAAATAGTCTTCAGAATTGGTCATTCTATTTCCTATTTTAAAATAACCACAGTTTAACTACCATTTTCAGACCAACACTAAATTTTTATAACTTTTTATTTTAATAGTATATATTCATCATCTATTTACAAATTTTTTTCTTAACTGTAATATTTCATTGTTTCAGCATGGTCTTTAGATAATATGGTCTGGGCACTTGTTTTGAAGTTTGTACTGTTGTTCCTGTTAGCCACCAGATGTCACATAAGTTGCATCTTCAGTCAGTTCCTTTAAATGTTTGCTTTTTTAATGGGTTTTTTAATTACAATATTTTATAAAATAAACAATCAAATTTATTTTTTTGATTATTTATTTTAAGTAATGAATAAATTAAAATGAGACATGTAACACAAATAAACATAAACAGAATTTAATGTTTCTCTCTACACATTCTCCTATACTTTCTTACAACTTCTAAAAGCTGTTCTTCACATTCTTCAGCAATCTCTGTAGAAAATTTTTTGAGCGAGTCATTTATATATAATAGATTAGGCATGATGTTACTTGATTGTGTTGGTATCATCCAAGATATTAAAAATTTTATCTTGGATGGCTTGTAACTGTGCTAAACCAGTTTCTTCATCTCCTTTTTTTCTTTTCTTAGACTGAAAAAAAAAGGTGAAAAAAATTTAAAATAAGGAGACAATTCTATTTTTTAACATTAAGACTGAATTCACTTTTAATAAAAATATACCTGTTTATCACTAAAGGATGCAACTGATAATTGTTCTGCAGAGCCTGAACACATCGGTGACACTGGTGATATGTGGCATTCCTGTGCCATTATGTTTTCAACTGTAATTGAAGAGCCTATAAAAATCTCTTCAATTACAGAAATGTTGACAAAAAAAAAAAAAAATGTACTACGAATAAAATTTTAAAATATTTGTAATAATTTTTATTATTCTAATATTATTAATTTTATAACAAATGCAATTTAAATAGATCAATACAATAGATAATTAAATTTTGTAATGTTCAAATCCTGATACGATATAGGCCTTACTGTATTTTCTCCAAGATTTTCTCTCTATATCGGATTCTTAATTAAGGATCGTGAGCTTGAATAAGAAAAATCAACTCATCTTTATTTCCACTGATCACTGATTAAATCTAGTATTTTCTTCTATTATAAATGTATGCATTAAATTATAGTAGTATTACCATAGTCTTTAGATAGTATGGTCTGGGCACTCGTTTCGAAGTTTGTACTGTCGTTCCTATTAGCCACCAGATGTCACATAAGTCGCATCTTCAGTCAGTTCCTTCAAACGTTTGCTTTTTTAATGGGATTTTTAAATACAATATTTTATAAAATAAACAATAAAATTAATTTTTTTGATTATTTTAAGTAATCAAAAAAATTAATCTTTAATCAAGATTTATTTTCACATTTTGCAAAGAAAAGTATGGAACAGTTTAATTTAATCAATCAATCATAAAACAATCCTTTCGGTTTTAATTATTTATGATAAAATGAAATCAATGATAAGACTTCACTTTACATAAGAATTTTGACTTCAAATTGAAATAATAAGTAAAAACAATAAATAAAATAAATTTTAGATGCTTTTAATATAGCAATAAACACGGATGTCACTTAAGTGAGAAATTTTTCTATTGTTCTTTGTTGATTGCTTCATTTTTCAGTTTGTAATTTTTTAGCTCTTGTTCTAGAAATTCTATCAATCAATCATAAAACAGTCCTTTTGGTTTTAATTACTTATGACAAAATGAAATCAATAATAAGACTTCATTTTACATAAAAAGAATATAAAAAAGAATTTTGACTTCAAACTGAAATAATAATAAATAAAACAATATAAATAAAATGAATTTTAGATACTTTTAATATAGTAATAAAAACAATGTCACCCAAGTGAGCAATTTTTCTATTGTTCTTTGTTGATTGCTTCATTTTTCAGTTTGTAATTTTTCAGCTCTTGTTCTAGAAATTTTACTTTGGCTTTCAATATTTTATTTTTTAGTTTTTGATTTTCTTTTTGCAAATTTTATAATCTCTTTCCAGTGTTTTGAAGAGTTTCTTTCATTTGTGTGAAATTTCCTGATGAAATACTATTCAAGAACTTATTAGAGCTAACAGATTCATAACATAAAAGAATTTTGATATCTAATGGAGGCAAAAATTGATGTTTCAGTAGAGATGGTGATGCATGTGAATCATTTAAGCAATTATAAAATTTAATGCATTATTTTAAATAAAAATATGATAATATAGAATTAATTTCCTTTATGTGGCTTTCTATATTTTATTTTTTAGTTTTTGATTTTCTTTTTGCAAATTTTATAATCTCGAGTGTTTTGAAGAGTTTCTTTCATTTGTGTGAAATTTCCCGGTGAAATATTATTCAAGCACTTATTAGAGCTAACAGATTCATGACATAAAAAAATTTTGATATCTAATGGAGGCCAAATTCGATCGTTCATTTGATAATGGAATCAGTAGAGATGGTGATGCGTGTGAACCATTTAAGCAATTATAAAATTTAATGCATTATTTTAAAGAAAAATAAATATGATGATATAGAATTAATTTCCTTTACGAGCAAATTTTTGCTGTTGTGTACATGAAGTAAAAGTCCTTTTTTGGAAGTTTAACTGTTAAGTATTTTGGAAAATTTAAGAATATCGTAGGAATGGCATCCTTTGTCAGTTTCCATTTCTCTCTCGATTTCCACTTTTTCACCATTGATCGTATGCATGAAGGTTTTTAATAAGTGCCTTTCATCAAAATAAAGATCTGACACTGCTAGTGGTGAGAAGCTTATCCGTTCTCTGTATTCGTCTGCTCTATATTTCAATATTTTCTTCTGTAACTTTGAACAGATGTCGTTTCTATAAATTCGACTCGTCTTTCCTTTTTCGATAATCACTTCGACAATCGGCGACAAAACAAAAAAGCATTTTTTTAAAGAATTTTGAAATATGAAAAGACTGCTCGTATATATCTGCTATAGCTAACAGCTTCGTTGACTGAACATCCGATTCGTCGCCCTCTGTCGGTTGACCTTGATAACAGTACACACTAAACAAAGAAAATGGGCGTGAGTGGCCAGACCATTCTGTCTAAAGACAATGATATTACTGTATCTGTGATCAATAATAGTCTTCACACTGACATGTATTTAATACATAAAATGCAATTTGAAGTTTCCTATATATTAAATGCATTTTATTATTATTTAATGTGCTAAGAAAGACGAACATATATTTCTATATTCATGTTTTTATTTTGTTAACTGTATTTTAATATAATTACAATCAAACTCTGTTAAACTGCCACTCTCGCTGACCGCCAAGAAATTTGGCGGAACTGATTTTTCCTATGTTAATGGAATAGTTAAACCCCGTTCTACTGGTGGAAGGCGCCAATAGAAGTCCTTTTTTTTAGTAATGCCCTCTTTTTTGGGAAGTTTAACTGTTAAGTATTCAGGAAGATTTGAGAATATTGTAGGAATGACATCTTTTGTCAATTCCCATTTATCTCTTTCGATTTCCACTCTTTCACCATTGATTGTATCGTGAAGGATTTTAATAAGTGCCTTTCATCAAAATGAAGATCTGACACACGATACCTAGTGGTGAGAAGCTTAGCTGCTCTTGATATTCATCTACTCCATATTTCAATATTTTCTTCTCTAACTTTGAACAGATATAGTTTCTCTAAATTTAACTTGTCTTTCTTTTTTTGATAACCACTTCAACAATTGGCAATAAAATAAAAAAGCATTTTTTTAAAGAATTTTGAAATATCAAAAGATTTTACTCTTATATATCTGCTATAGCTATCAGCTTTGTTGACTGAACATCCAATTTGTCACCCTCTTTCAGTTGACCTTGACAACAGTACACACTAAACAAAGAAAGTGGGTGTGAGGCTTTGGAGTAAAATTTTACTTTACCTGTTGCGATAGTGCACACCATGCCGCTGAATCCAACCTGCATTTATATAAGTGCACCAGATAGGTGACGCTGCACTGCCTAATGTGCAGCGATGCAGAAATTCTCGACAATAATCCGTCCAGACCATTCTATCTAAAGACCATGGTTTTAGATATAAATATTTTTAAAACAACCATATAAAACCAAAGAAGATAGTTCATTCTTGAAAATGCAATTTTTTTAATTAACATAACTGCAAAATAAATATATATTTTTTAATAAACTGATCTTCACAGTCTATATCTGGTCTGTTATATAACTGCAGGAATACTCAAACATTAAAGTTTCTATGTAATTTTATATAAATTTTATTCTCATAAATAATTCATTTATTATTATATGCAATTCTGTTAATGGAGTTCACTTTCGTTATATTTGAATGAATGTTGTTAGTAATGATTCAAAGATTTTTTTTCTGCCACCCAACAATAAAAATTTGGAATTGACAGAAATCAATAAAAAAAAATAATAAACTATTATATGTTTTAAAGATTTTAACCAATTAATGCTGTCTGATTTAATTCTTCAGATTTTTGTACCAACTTCTCGGAACTTTTTTATAATAATATTGTTATCATATTAAAATAGAAATAATTATTATTTGTTTATCTAAAATTTTAATTTTATGCATTTAAGTGTTAAATGTTGCATTGTCATTTATCAAAATTCTGCCTATTTGACATGAAAATTATGAAATTATTATTTTAATGCAAATTTTAAGTAATATAAATATATATTTTATATGCAATATCCATAAAATTGTATTGATTAATTATCATAATTAAAACTTTATTTTGCTGTTAGATACAAGCAATCCCAACTTATGAATGTGGAATTTCATTTTCAAATTTCAGAAGATTTCAAATATTTTTTCAAGAATTTTAAACAATATGATAACAAAATGCTCTATCAACCAATATAATGTAAAATTACAGTTAGTTAACATATTATGGCAGCATTTGAAGACAGCAATTACATGAAAAAATCTTTGCTTTCTATTTGGAACTTTTCATTCAAATTTCTGAAATAAGAAACTTCTAATTGGTCAAATTGTGAAATTATTACAAAATACAGTATATAAATTATTTCCTTTTGGCAGAAAATGTAGTAATATATATACCTAATAGTAGGACCTGAGTTATCAACAATCATGTTATGAAAAAGTTATCAGGGTATCCACAAAAGATTTGTATCATTTTCAGCATGTTTTAAAGAAACTCCAAAAGTTTTTAATTTGATATATTAATTTATTGCAAAAATTTCTCATAAGAGCTACTGGCATTGACAGAACAAAAGATGGTTTCTACCATAGAGAAAGCACAGTGTGTAATATGGCTTGCCAAAACAAAATCACCAATCACTATTCAGAGGACACATGGCTTTTGTAACTGATGTGATGCCACACACAGATTGAGGTCTTCAAAGATAAGTACTCTAATTTCTTCTACCATCTCATTTCATGCGTTGGGCTGCCCGCTGATCTTTCTTTTCACTATCGATCCAGTCTCCAAAAAGGTTTTTCATCCAGGCATTAATCTTTTATCTGATGACTGTTTACCATAAGTTAATCTCTAAACAGTGATTGGTGATGACATTTTGGCAAGCCATACAACACACTGTGCTTTCTGTATGATAGATGCCATCTTTTATTCTGTTGATGCCAGTGTCTCTTATGGGAGTTTCTGCAATAAACGAATATATCAGATAAAACTTTTGGAGTTTCTTTGTAACATGTTAAAAATTATACATGATTATGTTATTAAGTTCAAAGTTATTAAATATTGATATGGTACAAATCTTTTATGGACACACTGTATATGAATTAAGTTCATAACTCGAGGAGCATGTGTATTTGTAATTATTACAATAGATCCTTGACTTATGCTGTTAATTATTTCAAAAATTTTTGCATAAATTAAAATCGCCTAAGTCTAATAATGCTTAAATTCAATATACATGATTGGGCACATTAGCAAATAGATGGCCAAATGAAATTTATGAGCTTGTTTTTATATAATAAATATTCATAAAGGCATATATTAGAGTTTTATTTAGTTTTCATTAAATTTCCATATCAATTTGATATTTTATAGTCCAAATGAATTATCAACAACAGAAATAATTAATTAATCAATTTTATAATATAGAATCTAAAAGAAACAAATATGAAATTATTTCTAAGAATTAATTAGTATATGAGAGTAAGGATTGCCTATATATATATATATATATATATATACTAAACTTATCATGTATTTGACAACAATAAAAATTAAACCAGAATATTTATAATTTACCATTACAGAATTATTGGTATAAAGTAAATACTGCTTTTTCATACTGTAGCAACTGAAGCCATAAAATTCATAAGAGCACACAAAATATAATTTTGAGAAAAATATATATTTTTCGGAAGATATGTATATTATAGAATATGTGAGTTAATTATTTTATCATATTGAGACTCACAATACCAGTCAAAATCTCAATACAGTATTTCAATATTTTTATGGAACTTTAGGATGATGTGAGATTCTTAGCCTTTAATTGCAGTCACAGATGTGGCTAAGAATGGGCAATGAGACTTAAAGACACACATAATTCAGAGACCACAGTTTAATGTACAGAAACATGTTTAATATTGTGATTTCATCTACATTCATCAATTATAAATGCATAATGTATTGATAAATGCAATAGGAGAAAAAATAACACTCTCTTATGAGGAGAATAAGTACTAATAAAAAAAAAGTCAGTTTTGATATTAATAATCAATTCATAAGCTTCTTAATGAGTCTCAAAAAGAATTATTACACATACATCAATTTGTTGATCGACAAATTTTGGGAATTACTACAAATAAATCATTCCAATCAATTTCTGAGACTCATGTTGATCTGATTGCACTCCTTTTATGCTTCAAATGCACTGGGCACTCAGGCACTGATTTTTATTTTTTTCTGTCCAATGACTAATTCTTTATTTGATATCAGGAAGATTAATCTGCACTCTCCCAGCTGTAGGAATCAGCTACAGCCTTCTTCATTTCTCCCATTATAAGGAATGGTAGTTTATATATATATACTTTCCCAGGAGGAAGTCTGATGACATTGTCTCTCTGCCTCAACAAGGAACTAGGTTATAGTAAGATATTCCTTGTCTGCAGATATCTGTATTATTTTAAGCTTTTCTTTTCCTTCTCTAGGTATAACAAATTTTGGTGAATTATAAAAGGAAGTTACAATAAGAAAGATAACTAAATGATTTGTTCTAGTTTCCTTTAAAATATTAATTTCAATAATTATAAAACTACATTAATTAAAATAGCCAATATAATTTTTTTTGCTAAGATGTTGCTGGTCTCCACATTTTTAATCTATGAAATTGGAATACTGATATTAATACTAGTATTCCAAAAACAAACATTTTTCTCAATATATTTTGATCACAATTACATGCAATGTTTTTAAATCAAACTTTTATTACAATAATAAATACAATACTGTATTCTGACAAAAAAATTATTAAAAATTCATTTACTTATACTGTAAATTTTAATTATGTTTAAACAGATTTAAATTTCATGACACTTTGTTTTCTGTATCAATGCAATAGGAGAAAAAATAACACTCTCTTATGAGGAGAATAAGTACTAATAAAAAAAAGTCATGACACTCAACGACTTTCTCTTTGACATGGTAAACGTTTTAGTAGAGCTGATCAAAGACTAAAATCGCTCCGTTCAGTTTTGGTTTTGGTTTAAAGCCAATTAACACAAGTAACATGCAAAACAGAAATCGAAACAAGCCCTAGAACTTTTACACTAACCCCCTCTACAGTACAAATTGACACATCCATTTTGTTTATTTGTCCACTTTTTCTAGCGAGACCCAACCTAGACTCCTTACCTTATCCTTTTCCCTCGCCTCTGAATTTAAAAATTTCGATATATTGAAATTTTTTTCAATATATAGAAACAAATTTCAATGGAAATTTCACGGGACTGACAAAAAACTTTGATATATGGAGAATTTCGATATATAGAAGTTTGATATATGGAGGTCTGACTGTAATAATAAAATTAGGAGAAAAAGAAAATCTAAAAGATCTATGTAAAATTATTAAATTTAAAAAATAGAACTAACAGATATGGTATTTTTCGATTCTTAAAAAAAAAAATCTTATCTATTGACATTAATAAGTTAATAAGCAAAAAAAAAATTATACAAAACTAAAATTTAAATGATTTAAACAATTCTTATTTCCATTAATGGAAATCAATGGAAAATGATTTACATAAATGACAACATAACTATGTTAATCATATAACATCTCATAGCAAGTTTTTTATTCATATTTAGATCAAAATAATATCAGCAGTTTATAGCTAACATTACATTATTTTCTATGCTGTGAACTATTAACATGGTTAATATCTACATAGAAATATTTTATACAAATTATGTTAATAAGCTCTTAAAATTTGAGAAGGATTGTTGAAAACCTCAGAAAAAAATCAAATATTTCAATAAGTTAATATTGAACTAGAACAAAGCAATAAAAATAAAATCATTCACTTACAAAATGTTGATCCTGCAGTTAGAAAATATATTTAACAGCCATATGCATAATGCTTACTTATAGGCAAATCATCATTCCTCAAGTTTAACAAATATTGTTGCAAACGAATATATAAGCATTTAAACATTCATTTAAATGTATATTTCTTTATTATAGTAATAAAGCATTTTTTACAATGAGAATTTACAATGATTATGCAAGACTATTAGTTAGGTTACAAATATGATTTCCTAAATTAATTAAAAAGAAACTGAAGTTTTTCCCAATTAGAGTAGCATGAGCATATTTGTAATGCCTATCAGAGGGAGCAAGAGGGCAGCTGCCCCTGGGCATCATGATTTTAGGGGCCTCAATTTTAATGATTTTAGGAACTTTTTATCAATGTATATTTGTCAATTAGCTTAAAATCTAATAATAATAATAATAATAATAATAATAATAATTTATTAATAATATTCTTTGTTCACCTAGCATAGTGACTTTAAAACAAAGTGAGAAAATATAACTTTAAATGAACTATGAGAAGACAAAAATAATATTCAACATAGAAGTAAACCTACAAGTAGTTGATAGAAGGCCAGAAAATTGAAACAGTGGAAGAATACAAGTACTTAGAACAAATAAATCACAACATAAGAAGAACAGATGAAAGAAATTCAACATAGAATACAACTGATACAGCAATTTCCTAATGACAATAGGATATCAATATGCCTCAAAAATATACTCTTCAATATGCGCATACCAATGATATATAGTTGTGAAACATGGATCCTTACAAAGAAAATGAAATAAATGAACAATAACCCAAAGAAACATGGAAAGATACATGTTATACTATGTTCACACTAGCAAAGTTAATCCCAATCAAATCTTTAACCCTGATCAAGTTTTGCTTTTGAACGGAACAGAATTAACAAACTCCGATCAACTAGCGAAGAACGGTATTAACTTAACCCTGTTCCCAGAATGAAGTTAACTCTCTTCAACTGGGTAAGTGACATCACAGTAAAATGTTGACTACTGCCATTTTCAAAAATTATGGTTTATGATTTGACTATGGTTCAATCCACAATTAAAATGGAAAGCATGAATAATAAATCAAATAAAAAGCTTGTAAATTGGACAGACACGGAAGTTTATTCACTGGTGAATATCTGGAAATTGCATTTGGATGATCTTAAAAACCGAAGAAAAGAAATTTAAGTGTATATTGCAAAATGCAATATGCACTTGAAGAAGTTGGAATACAAAGATCCATGAATGATATAAAAAATAAAATAAAAAAGAATTTAAGTAAGAAATATATGTATGGGATTTATTTTATTATATATGCAATTGATATGATTAATTTTGATGTTACTGCAAGATTTTGGTACAATTTTATATTAACGCCATATGAATGAAAATAGTACCAATTGAAAGATGACGACAAATTAAGAAAACTTTCCAAAAGGACTGCACTTCTATCTGGTACTGGCATGAAGAAAATGAACAATGAAATTATATTTCTCCACATGTAGTACTCATCGAGGTAGTACCTAAACCAGTATCCTCTGCCATGATGAAATACAAGATAAAGATTTGTTCTAAAAACTACTGTGACACAATGGAATTGTCCATTCTTGCTTTAATAATCAGTTGATGGGGGTGAATTATTAATTCTCTAAAGTATAGTTTTTCCAAAGTTCAATCATCATTAAAGCACAATCAGCGGTTAAAAAAAAGAAATAACTCTTTTAATACAATTTTCAGTAGGAACGTTTTCAGTATATATTATACTATCATCAGTTACCTCTGATGATGGTATAATGTATATCAAAAACATTCTTACGGTATTATATTAAAAGAGTTATTTCTTTTTTTAACTGCTGATTGTGCTTTAATGATAATTGAACTTTGTATAAATTATATATAAGTAGTTTTTAGTTATATGAATTTGATAGTTTTTCCAAAAGATCAAATTAAAATATTGAAGATTTGCCTCTCTGCCAACTGATGATTAAAAATGTGAATCAGTAATTTCATTGTGTTAAAGATTCATTCAAAAAAACTATACATTAGAGCAGTGCTTCTCAAATTTTTTTCATTCATGACCCCATTTTTCAATTACGAGATTTTTCGTCACCCCAGGTATTAAATATGAAATAAAACATACAAGTACATAAATCATTTACACACTTATTAAAATGAACACAATCAACCAACTACACTGAAAATACATATGTTGTCATACATTAAATATTGGGCGTTTGTGAAATTATATATAAACTGAAATTCAAGTGTTTGAATTTAATTTTAGCGACCCCAGCATTTCGCCTCGCAACCCCAAATGGTCGTGATCCCATTTGGGTCCAACCCATAGTCTATGGGTCTAAACTATGGGTCGCGACCCATAGTTTGAGAAGCACTGCATTAGAGAATTAAAGATTCATTCCAAAACTAAAATTCTAACTTTCCATCTCTATATTCAAAAAAGTTTTCTTGACTATTGCGTCACCTTCTTATACGAAACTGAGCAGGTGGTTAATCTCGATTAACTAACTCATATGAACACCGAAATTATGCTGATTATTATATTCCCGGTTGACTTGATCGGGGTTACTTTTATCCTGGTTAACTTCGCTAGTGTGAACATAGATTAGGGTTCACCAGAAGAGACTGCAAGACCAACATCTAGATAAGGAAACAAACCAAAGTAGAATACTCAATGGTAGCAGTTAAAAGCAGTAAGTGGCATTGGGTAGGTCACATAATGAGATACACCAATAACTATTAGACAAAAAGAATTACAGAGTGACAACCAAAGAATGGAAAAGACATCCTGGTAGGTAATATAGTGGTACCTCGCAATTCGATGTCCTGCAATTCGATAGTTGGGTTTTGGGGTATGGCACATGTGCATGCAAGGAATTATGTGATGTGATTTGCTATTTGTCAGTTCTTTTTGGGCTACTTTAGAGTTTATGTCATTTGCTATTTGTCAGTTCTTTTTGGGCTACTTTGGTGTTTGATGTCATTTGCTATTTGTCAGTTCTTTTTGGGCTAATTTGGTATTTACCTCATTTGCTATTTGTCAGTAGTTTTTGGGCTACTTTGATGTTTGCCCTGTTTGTGTTAATTTTCAATTCTACATTTTTCAGAAAGTAAAAAATTTTTAATTATTATTTTTTCGAGAGAAATGTAAGGATGGGTTGAAAGAGAACTGACCAGAGGAATAATTCTGAAAAGAAGAACACTTAATTGAACAAAGAGACAAAGAAAAAATTGTAGATAAAGTGCAGAAAGATAGAACAATTAAAATGTAACTCAAATATTGTGTTCCTACAATAACTGTGGCAACGTTATGCAATAGAGAGAGAAGATTATGGGTGCTAGGGTATCTGCTGGAAGATTTCATTCCAACATTCAAGGGCTAATAAATTGTGTATTGTGTATAAAATTATAAAATGGTGGCATTTAGAGCTCTTTTCCGTAGATTGCATGAAGCAGAAAGATAAAAGCAATGAATACCACTACATAATTATGCAAAGACAGAAGTACGGTTATAAATACAAAACTATGAATGCCATATATAACAGCGTTACTAGATCAATGACTGGAGCTAATTCAATAACACTGCAAGATAATGGACAATCCAACCAAGAACAGTGGTCGTACCCGATACTAAGTTATATGAACATATAATGGACAAAATTATAAGGAAAATTGCTAAGGACAATCCGTATAGGCATGTCTATAAGAGGAAAAATACTATATTTGCAAATTTAAGAAATGACAAAGACAAAGTGAGTGACATGAGGAAATCAGGAGTATATGCCATACCTGTCTATAACAACACAAATTCACACTACAAATGGCTCAACAATATATAGGTAGAACAAAAAGATGTCTTAATACTAGAATTGAAGAGCATAAAAATGATATAAAAAACAGAAAAATGACTACTGCCTTGGCTACTAAAGCATACAAAGAAGACCTCTCCATATATTGGGACAGCACCAAAATAGTAAAACCAATTGTATCCAGTATAGGCGGCAACATGCGGAAGCCATCGAAATTGAAAAAAGAAGACGCTATATTGATATAATCAATGATAATGACCCGGAAAATCTTCCCTTATCATATTGTTGGTGCACGAAAAATAACATGTGAAAAAATTTTATTAATGTTAACTATCAAAAAACCACTTGCTTTAACTTAATATAAAAGTTCATACAGCACTGTGAGCAAGGATTAAAGGAACTTTAATGTCGTAAAATGTTTTCGGACCCAACTACAGTCCCTCATCAGTACATGCTTCTTAGTAAGACGACATTAACTATGAAACAATAATTTAGAACAAATTTAAATACTATTCAGTTACAAAAGATTCTATTATTTAGAATATTAGAATAACAAATACGAATTAATTAAAATTTAAAACATAAAAAATATAAACATATACAAAATATATAAAAAACGGCTTACATTAATATAAGGTATAATAATATATAAATATAATAACATATGCATTTCATTAATGCACCCTAGGGCATAAAGTGTAAGGGAGGGACCCCCTATGCCATCAGCATAAGAACGTATACACGTTACCCAATATTCATATTAAGAATTTATCACATACAGCTGCGTACATACATTACACTTCCAGAAGGTCAAATTACAGGAATATCTCGATTACCGCGGTTTCGATTATCGCGATTCTCGATTTATCACGGTTTATAATTTGATGCCGAAATTCCAATTATTGCGCTCCAAATTCGAATTATCGCGGCCTCGAGATATAGCCCATTATATATGCAACCAAAATTACATTTGCTCTCCAGGTAGCTCTCAGCACTTCGTTTTTATCCGATGGCGCTTGCTCACCACTCATCAGTAACTGTTCACCTTTACCTGAAGTACCTGTGGACAGGACCAGCTTAACCCGGTAAGCAGACGATGCACCACATCGGGGTGCCACAATTATCATTTTCTCAATACTATTACTCAGCAATATTGCATATTGCTGAGTAGATGTTACAAGAAAGCTGCCGGGACCAGGACCTCTAGAGCCGATACTGCATGTGAATAGGGGTAAATAAGAAAAGAAAATAAACAAGGATGATATCAAGTCTATAGTTATCAAGAAGAAACGTGTAACTGATCAGCTTAAAAGATTAGTACGTTTAACACATTTCTTTTTCTTGAAAAATTCTTGGCAATGATCAGCCATTTTACATGCATTATTTATCCCAATTATCATGGATTTGATTATTGCAGTATTATCGTGGCAACAATAACCACGATAATCGAGGTATTCCTGTATATAATAAACTGACACCCTTCATAATATATTGATAGCACACCATTTCCATGATAAAGGAAGTTCTATCAGATTATTGTCATTAATAATAATATGCTTGTCAGCCCTTTTTTCCAGTTCTATGGCTTCAAATGTAGTAAGCCTCTGCCATCATATACTGTGAGTTTTTCTTGAAACCGAACACCCTGATTTTTGGCATAGATGCATCAAAATTGGCTCGATCACGTCAGGAATCGCTCGCTACGAAAATTTATTTTATATTTTTAATTCTAACGATATTTATTTATTATTGCATCCAAGAAACAAAAAATGATTTAACACACAAATTTATTGGATTTTAATTCTGGTGTAATTACACATCGGAAAATAAATCGCTGAAAATTTACATCAAAAGATGTGCGGTAAACAGAAATTCTGTTGTTGCTATAGCGACAGCATTGAAACACAGACGTGCAGAACTTCGAACATTTTTAAAAATGCCGAATATTATTTACAACGTTACTGAACGAGTATGAATGGTTCGGGCATGTAATTCAAGCTTATCCTATAGGCGCATGAGAGATCATTTTGTGGTGCTGTACCCTGGATTTCTATAAGCGCATGAGAGATCATTTTGCAGTGCTGTACCCTGGAAGACATGCATGAGAAATCATTTTGCGGTGCTGTACCCTGGAAGACCTATTCTGGCATAAGAGATCATTTTGCGGTGCTGTACCCTGGAAGACCTATTCCATTCATGTCTACAATTAAATCTGTTGTTGAGAAATTCCAAAAAGATGGGAATTCCAATCTGGGTTTGATAATAGTTCATTACTCAAGTCGAGCTTTACCAAAGGAAGTAAAACTTGAGATTTGCATGTCAGTAATTGAAAAACCCAGAATTTCTTGTGCCTCAATCGCGCATAAATTGCACGTCAGCAAATCATCCATTTGGAAAACATTAAGAGAAGAGAACTTCTTTCCGTACAAAAATCAATACCATCAAGAACTTCTTCCAGGTGATGATGATAGAAGAATGTTATTTTGTGGGAAGATGTTGAACTTGTTGTACAATGATGGTAATCTGCTCTATAAACTGATTGTTTCAGATGAGTGTACATTCTACATCAATCACGCACCAAATCACCAAAATGTTCAGTATTGGGCAGCAGATAATCCCACCAGATTAATAAATCTGATTCCGGATAATTCCACCATGGGCAGCGGATAATGCCACATTAGATGTCAGCTATATGCACTCAATATCAAAAAGCTGTAAATGTTTGGGCAGGACTGGTGGGCGACCAAGTAATTGGGCCATATTTTATCTCAGACCGACTCATACAAGATGTCTATCTGTCTTTACTACGTGATTGCATTTTACCTGCAATTCGACAATTGGGAAATCAGGTATGTTATACGAAATTGTTTCACCAGTGTTTCTATTATTTTTAGGGTTTTGTTGTTACAGTAATTTTATTAAAATGATGCACAAGTAATAATTCATATTGTTCTTTTATGCCACAATAGGAAGATATGTGGTTTCTTCAAGACGGGGCACCAGCACATAACGGTGGCCGTGTTGTCCTGTATCTGAACGAAGAGTTTCCCCAGCGCTGGATCGGAACAAATAGTCCAAATATTTTGTATCCTGCACAATCACCGGATTTGAATCCTTTCGATTTCTTTTACTGGAGTCACCTTAAGCGACTTATCTTCGAGAAGCAACACGAAAATGAGATTGAACTGCGTGAGGCAATAATTGCTGCCAGTGCTGAAATCACTCCTCAACAAATTGCCAATTCTATGACAGAATTTCGAAATAGGCTATGGTATTGTTCCACAGAAATGGGACGGCACTTCGAACATCTGCTATAAAATTGTATGGTTATGTCACGTGGAATAAAGTCACATTTCAGTGTACAGTAGTCTGTAAATAAAGATACACCAAAAAATTATAAAACAACTTTAATTACAGTTAAGAAACTAAAAGAACTTAAAGAATAAATACCCTTGAGTGCACCAGTAATCGACGGAACTTATCCTCTTAACCGCTGGTCCGAAATTGACTGTTCCTTGGCCGCTTATGGCCATCTCCCGGTCTTCGGGTCGTCCGACTCTTCCCACAGGCGTAACCGCTGAAAACTTTCACCGATTTGAATCCGTTCAAAACGGCCAATAGGTTCAAACACATGGCCGTTAGAATTAAAAATATAAAATAAATTTTCGTAGTGAGCGATTCCTGACATGATAGATGCATCAGAATTGGCTCGATGCCAAAAATCAGAGTGTTCAGTTTCAAGAAAAACTCACGGTATAGTCTTAGCTACAGTAGCATTTCCCCAATCTACCACTACATCTTGCTCATAAGCATTAATGGCTAAGGCATTCGTTAATCTTTCTGTGGTAATATCCGATTTGTGCTCTTTGAACCTCCTAGACAAGTTTCTCTTACTGCTACCTATGTAATATTGTGCACAGTCAACATCTTTGTTAAACAAAGGGATCGAGTATACATCTGCCTTTCTATCATTAGGGATAAGATCTTTCCCATTTCTTAGGATGTTAAATAACGTATTGTCCCTCTTCCATGCTATTTTATAATTATACTGCTTCAACGCCTTATTAAGGATACTGTACATTGTACTATCATACACGATATCGCAATACAGGCTTGTATCATTAACATTCTGTATACTAGAGGTGCTACTGTGCGGATTAAGCATATATTCAGAGACTTTATTCCATACACCCATCAATACCTTGCGTGTGAAACCGTACTTATAACCTTGGGCCAATATATATTCAGCTTCATTTATTCTATCACTCCATTTAGTAACATGGGTACAAGCCCTAGCAATCATTAAAATGATGCACAAGTAATAATTCATATTGTTCTTTTATGCCACAATAGGAAGATATGTGGTTTCTTCAAGACGGGGCACCAGCACATAACGGTGGCCGTGTTGTCCTGTATCTGAACGAAGAGTTTCCCCAGCGCTGGATCGGAACAAATAGTCCAAATATTTCGTATCCTGCACAATCACCGGATTTGAATCCTTTCGATTTCTTTTACTGGAGTCACCTTTTCTGTATACTAGAGGTGCTACTGTGCGGATTAAGCATATATTCAGAGACTTTATTCCATACACCCATCAATACCTTGCGTGTGAAACCGTACTTATAACCTTGGGCCAATATATATTCAGCTTCATTTATTCTATCACTCCATTTAGTAACATGGGTACAAGCCCTAGCAAACATAGACCTAAAGGCCGCGAGTTTATAGGGGATGCGACCATGCTGGTATTAGAACGGGGCTATAAGTAGGTTTTTCAATACACTTTACTAATGTACTCACCATTTTCCATCTCAACCCAGAGGTCCAAAAAATGGAACGCCGTAAGCAAACTTTGTTCAATCTTTATCCTAAGGCCAAGTGTACGATCTGTAAGCATATCAGCCAGGCGTTGGTCATTCTGGGTTTCCTTCCATACCACGCAAACATCATCCATGTACCGAAGGTACAGCTTAAGCTCTAATTTAAATTGATCAAGGACCGTTGGCTCTTTATATCTGATTACTAATTTTGCCATTATCCCAGCTAATGGCCCTCCAATGGGGACACCTGTCTTTTGTAAATAGTAGTGCCCTCGGAATACAAAATAAGAGTTATAAGTAATCAGATGACAGATATCTCTTATGATATGATAACATTCAGATTCTGGAAGGTGCTGCACTAAGAACCCGTACAGCATAAGTACTGCAAGTGCCTGTTGTATAGAGGGGTAGAGATTCATAATCCATTACGGTGTATACCTCATGTGAAAATGGCCTGAGTTCTAAGAACTTATCTAGAAATTCCAGGGAGGAACCCACGGTGTAGCAATATCCTTTAAGGTGTTGCATTGCCCACGTCGCTATTGTTCTTACCAACTCATAAAGATGCGAGGATTTTGTATCTACCATGGGGCGGATAGAAACCGGGGTTTTATGTGCCTTAACATACCCGAATAGCCTAGGTGCAAACGTGCAACGTACCTTCTTGACTTTCGATACCTTGGGGAAATGTCTGGATCTAAGAATGCACATTAACTTACTAGTAAGTTAATGTGCATTCTTAGTATCTTATCCATGGGATTACAGGTGAGGGGCACTGAGTCAGACGAAGTTATAAAGTCGGATAGGAGACTACAATACCGATCACTATGTATGAGCGCTATCTTTTTAGACTTATCGTCTCTGGTGTAAATAATAGACTCTGCTTCCATCCACTGCTTAGCGTAGCTAACAAGGGCTTTCTGTTTGCCTATCGTAACCTTTTTACGCATAAAGCGTCTGTTAAGGATCAGTTCCCAATGAACTTTTTCTTTATACACATCCTCATAACCTTTCATTAAGTGGTCACTCTGGGACGTAATATCACATATACATGGCCCTGACTGGAGAACTGTCATAGAACCATTTTTGATTAAGTCTTGCACCGGTTGTGGGACTTCTGTATCTCCCACCACAACTAGGACGTCTTGTAGGTTAACCGAGGGCGTCGATTTTCTAGAATATTGCTTGGAAAGGATCCATTTCATCTTCTTAATGTATTGAGCTCTTACTCTGGTCCTCATTGTGTTATGCGGCAGTAAAAGGTTATGCACCGTATTTCAAGACGAGCGATCTTCTCAAATATTGCATTTTCTTCTTTAAGGCAAAAATCTTCCTTCTAGCATCTGAAATAGCATATCTTAAACACCTATTCTTAACCTGTCCTTCAATAGCCCTTGACTTAATAGGCAGTCTAATACGGAAAATGGACATTGGGAATACCTCTTTAATCTTACACTCACAGAGGAATTGGACTAACTCATCACTCTTATCAAGTTACTATCAGTCTTAAGAAGCAGTCTTCTTTCACTTCTATTCATCGCCGGCACAACGTAAAGTAATGTTAACTACGAAAAAAACCACTTGCTTTAACTTAATATAAAAGTTCATACAGCACTGTGAGCAAGGATTAAAGGAACTTTAATGTCGTAAAACGTTTTCGGACCCAACTATGGTCCCTCATCAGTACATGCTTCTTAGTAAGACGACATTAACTATGAAACAATAATTTAGAACAAATTTAAATACTATTCGGTTACAAAAGATTCTATCATTTAGAATATTAGAATAACAAATATGAATTAATTAAAATTTAAAACATAAAAAGTATAAACATATACAAAATATATAAAAAATGGCTTACATTAATATAAGGTACAATAATATATAAATATAATAACATATGCATTTCATTAATGCACCCTAGGGCATAAAGTGTAAGGGAGGGACCCCCTATGCCATCAGCATAAGAACGTATACACGTTACCCAATATTCATATTAAGAATTTATCACATACAGCTGCATACATACATTACACTTCCAGAAGGTCAAATTATATAGTAAACTGACACCCTTCATAATGTATTGATAGTACATCATTTCCATGATAAAGGAAGTTCTGTCAGATTATTGTCATTAATAATATCATGCTTGTCAGCCCTTTTTTCCAGTTCTATGGCTTCAAATGTAGTAAGGCCTCTACTGTCATATATAGTCTTAACTACAGTAGCATTTCCCCAATCTACCACTATGTCTTGCTCATAAGCTTTAATGGCTAAGGCAGTCGTTAATCTTCCTGCGGTAATATCCGATTTGTGCTCTTTGAGCCTCCTAGACAAGTTTCTCTTAGTGCTACCTATATAATATTGTGCACAGTCAACATCTTTGTTAAACAAAGGGATCGAGTATATTCCTGCCTTTCTATCATTAGGGATAAGATCTTTCCCATTTCTTATGATGTTAAACAGTGTATTGCCCCTCTTCCATGCTATTTTATAATTAGACTGCTTCAACGCCTTATTAAGGATACTGTATATTGTACTATCATACACGATATCGCAATACAGGCTTGTATCATTTTTATGTTAAATTTTATTAATTTTGAACCATATATAAATAATGACTTTTTAAGAATTTTCTGAATATATTAGCGATGTTGCAGATTTTAAAATAATGTAAACATATTCTAAAGAATTTAGAACTAATTGCGATTTTATTGCTTTATCCTAAGATATATGTTGAGTTAAAGAATACTGATGAGGGCCTCTAAGATAGGCCGAAAACGTTTTAATCGATTAAAATTTCTCCTGTTACTTGAGCTAGGTATTAAGGGTTATTGGTAAAAACAGGAAGTGGTAAAAAGCTATAGATGTTTAATTTTTGTACGTAGTGAAGTTTGAAGTTTATTAATATTGCAGTTATGTGCAACGAAAATTTTGTAATTTGTTACAATTTCCAAGATGTTCTGTTATGACTGTTATGCATTATTACTGATTAAATAATAAATTAAATTATTTAAAGTTGAACAATTACGCTATTAATTTTCTAGTTTGTTTTATTGATTGAATAGGGGTGGCCAACTCACAGTTCACACAGGCGGCCGAATTTCTAGGCATGGCAATGAACTAGTATATAAAAGTATATGACATAGCTACGAAGCGAGAATTACTTCCTATTATCTCATAATGTATTGGTCTCATTTTCATTTTAGTTAAGAGTTTTGGGGGGGCACAAAAATCACCTTGAGGGCCGCCAGTTTGACTGCCCTTCCCTAGGGGGTCCTTTTCATTTCTTAAGATGTTAAAAAGCGTTGATGCCCTGCCCTACAAAAAGCAAATAAGAAACAAACTTCTTACTTGTTTTTTTTGCGATCTTCTTTATTACATTAAATTTCTTCATGTTATATGGGAATTAGCTGTGTGCAGGGCACTAACGCTTTTTAACATCTTAAGAAACAAAAAGGACTCCTTAGGGCAACAGGAGAAGAGAGGGGTATATAGAATACCAGTAGAAGATGCACAAATGCACCAGGAAACAGCGTACATAAGTGTAACAAGAAGGACATTGGCAAAAAGGATGGAGGAACATAAAAAGGACATTGCACAAGCAAAAATAACTACATCCTTAGCGATAGAAGTGTATAACTGGGACCTAAAAATTAAATGGAATGAGGAGCGAATCATAAGACCGCTGAACGTGCCAACTCAAGCAACAATGGCCGAATCAATTGAAATATTAAGAAAACAGAAAACATAATTAACGAGAAGCCGACATTGGAACCTTCTCTCATGGAAATATGCAATTGAGAAGGAAATTCAACATTATCAATTGGTGCATTATGAAACCCAGAAACTGTTTTATTATTTATTATTTTTATGTTACATATTTTATTATTTTTACATTTTTATCATATAGGCACAAATACCTACAGGAAATATTTTTAAAAAATGAGATACATTACATGTTGTATATATGTTTATTAAAATGTTCTGTTAACATGGAAACCATACATTCTTTTATGTAAAATTTTTTAAATTGTATTCGATTCCAGTTGGAATCGAACAGGAATGCTAAAAACTTTTGTAATGTTAAATAAAGTTAATCTTAGCAGCTAGTAGTGCTGTATGGTCTTTGAATTACAAGAACAAGAATAAGTATAAGCAGTTATATTTAATAGTTTAAAGCAATTTTTGTGTTATCTCTAGTCAAAATAAGTAATTTGTAAACAGTTGTGCATAATTATTGACAAAAAGCGTTCAACAGGGTCAATTACATGACCTTAGGCTATAGGATAGTTATATTGTGTTAGTTACGACTCCATGGTTGATAAAATATTGACAATTTAACAGATTCCTTTTTATGATATAAACAAATTATTTAATATAATTAAACACAATAAATATGTACAAATCCATGATGGTCAGATGGTTCAGTTTCGTACAATTGCTGCTTCATACGCGTGTCTTGTTTGACCTCTCCCATCCTTTATTTTTTGCAGTTTTATCATACATATTATGAACAACATATCATATTTCTAAAGATATATTATTCTGTTAATACTGTTTATAACTTATATGGAATGATAAAATTTCAGTCTAAATTCAATATAAAAATTTTCTTTCCTAAATCTAGTGAAGAGTTTTATTATATTATTTAGCAAGCTATTTTATTCTCGTAATGTTTTTCTTCAAATTGAATTTAATATACTGTACTTTGTTACAATCTTTCACATGGCAAATGAAGTTGATATATTATTATTTCATCTGTGTTAAATACATTAATTAATTTTTTATAAATATACGTAGAAACATTTAACTAAATATATTCTAAATATACATTTGTGGTTATGTTAATGTAATATTTAATTTTCTGTGAAATATCATTTTAAATACAAGACTATCAAATTATATTTTGTATGTTATAAAGTAAGTTTGATGAAATTAATAATTTCTGTGGCTAATTAATAATTACATGATTTGTCGTTAAGAATATTATATTAAAAATATTTAGCTAAAAAGGTAATAAAATAATTCTAAATATTCTACAAAACTATCATCTGTTTAATCAAATTCTCTTGATTTTATATAGCCGTTGATATAAATAATGATTTGTTCTAGATCGTTTTAGGTAGCCTCTTAGATTAATATTCTGATATTTTTCTCCCTCAGTTTCTGAAAAATTCTTTTAAAAACTGATAAGATATGAATCAACTAACAATTTCCTTTAGATTTTTTTCTAATTAATAGAATTGTTATTCAGTAAAATACTTCTGGTCGCTTTTGATCAGCTACTGGAATAAGTAATTCAGTAATTTTAACAAAATGCTTGAATTATTCATAGATCCAATAAACTTGAGGAAAAAGCCGTTTGGAATTACTCTAATATTTTATCTTTTTTATTAGATTGATATACAATATTTCAAATAGTAGTTTTTTTGATGAACAATTTATATTTATGCGGATTAACTTTAGACAATAATTTTATGAGTTTATTTCTGGATTTGAAAAGCTTATAACAAGTGAAAATAAATATGTGAAACATTGTTCTAAAGATAAAAAAGTGATCTAAAGAGATTATTCTTAAAAAATTCTCAAATATATAATTATTTCATATACAGGAAATGTGTTTATTAACTTCAGTATTCTGATATAATACAGTAATCATCGGTTATACAAACATCGATATCCTAATTTCTAAAATTATCCGGCATTCCCAGATCGATCAGGCAAAAGTAATATACTCATATATTTTGGCGATCACAGAAATAAATGCTAAAATTGCTATAAAGGCTGCATCAATCCGGCAATAGAGCTATGTAGTTGAAAAAAATGTTTTTGATACTCTATCAAACGATGTATATCATAGCAATGTATACATCAGACACAGCAGCGTAAACAATAATAATACTGTACTTGTGAACATTTTTTCCTGACAAACGACTTTAACGAAAGAAAAATAAGATACACAACTATTCGCAAAAACAGCGTGAGATTCGGCGCTCGCTAGAAAATTATTCTCTCAGTTTTGAGAAGGACATCACGTAGATGAAATATATTATATTCAGTTATGCTGTATAGATACCATAACAATAAAAATACACATACTTCTCGGAGTTTATCCAAATTTTAGTTAAGAAGTTTGGCAATACTTCTAAAAACTTAAATTTTCAATCAAAATGTTAATAATATTTTTTTTTTTCTTAAAATATTACTGAAGTTAGAAATAAAAATCACACAGCGTATCCAGAAACACATAAAAGAAAATGGGAAAACAAACTTCAAGAAAAAATTATGTAATTATCCGACATTTTTGGAATCCTATAATCCACTTCTCTAAACGCTAGATAATCGATAATTTTTGTTTTTCGGAAATAGAATGTTGTTATTCTTCAAATCTATTTGAAAAAATTCAAGCTAAACACTCCATATTTAGATTTAAATTAAATTGGATAGTGAATTCTCTCATAATAGAATAAATTGTAAATTAGAACTTTAAATAATAGTTCATAACGTATATAGTTGAGATTAAGAATTGGCTTTGTAATGAATTTCTAAATTTTTCTGCCTGGGTAATTTCTCCTTATTCTGGCATCAATACAAAACTTCAAGCAATCGTAGATCTTTACAAGAATTCGAATGTCACTTAACCAACCTTACATCGATACAATACCTCGTTCTGTTATTGGTTGAGTAGGCTTTTATACCTGAGTAACTTACAGTTCCGTGTTGCTTCATTTACATAAATACGTGTAACAATATCAGTTAGTAAGACTGATCTGTGTTTACAACTCGCACTAATCGAATCTTTTCTCGCGCTAACCGAATAACGGTATCAATTTTTTAAGTCGCGCTAATCGAATTCGCGCTATTCGAAGTTGCGCTAATCGAGGCCTATCTGTATTTGTAAATTCGTGTTATACAATAGTAAAACACATACACTATAATATTTACTTTATTATATTTTTCTCTCCTCACCCGTTATAGGAGTGGGATGGGACCTATAATGAATTAATCTATTTTCCATAGTCTTATATGGGAAATATTGTCCTGTAATTTGATAGTTTCTCAATTCGACATTAGTTCGGCGATGAATTAGTGTCGAATTACGAGGCACCACTAATACAAGCAATGGAGAGAGATATAAGAAAAGTAATTGGTTCTCAATAAATGCAGATTGCACAAGGTAGGTAGGTACATATGGACAAAAGAAGGAGGCATTATATCCAGCAGTGGATGAAATAGAAATGCTGATAATGTTGATAATCACATAGCAATATATATTGATTACAGTAGATTACCCCCATAAAAGCAAAGTACCAAAAAAAAAAAAAATTTTTTTTTTCAAAACCTCCTAATAAACTTAGACTTGTTGATTCCAAGTTTTGTTGCTTAAATTTGGATTTGTTACATTTAGCTGATTACATTAGAGGATTGTGTATAAATTCATGATATCTTGTGTTTTTGTTCTGAAGGTTGAAATCAAAATAATTATTTATTAATTCAATTGATATGAATTTATTAATATCTTTAATGCTCTCCTTGCCAATAGCATTTTAAAAAAATGCAGTAGTTTTTAGAATTGTCATTTGAGATATTCTTGATAAATTTAACTGAATTTTTAAAATTCAAAAGTCCTTTGTTGGTTTAATATCAGTATTTAACTAAAAAGTAATTAGTTCACAGCACTATAAAGCAGACCAGTACACTCTGATATAAAATATTTTAATCTGAGAAACGTTTCCTGATGGCATAAGAGCCAAAAACATTTCTCAGATTAAAATATTTTATATCAAAGAGTGTACTGGTCTGCTTTATAGTGCTGTGAACTAATTAGTTTTTTTAGTTAACTGAATTTTCATATTTATAAACTAATTTTTGTAAATATGAAGAGGGCTCAATCAAATGTATTATTATTGCATAAAAGATCATACCTATAATCAATACCTAAATCCAAATTTAGCAGACATTATTTACTATAATATTTCTTGAGCTATCTCAAGTAAAACCTATAGTTTAATTTAAATTTCCTAATAATCATATTTATGTGAATAAATCAAAAAATTATTTTTTTTAAATTAATAGTAAAAAACCATATTTTTGCATCAATATCATTATTTGAATATTAGAAAAAATTGTATTATATAAAGTTTTGTACTGTATATTAAATTATAAAGATGATTTTAAAAAATATTTTGGATATCAAAATTTTTAAAGTTGAATTTGAAAAAAATTCAGATTTACATAAGTTAGGGAGTACCTGTATTCTATAATTGTAATCATAGAGACTAAAAACAATGTTAGAAGCAAGATTATACAAGATAATTTTTTAAAAATATTAAAATAAAACAAACCTAACCTTTCAGCCAATCCACCTTCAGTTAAACCAGATATGATAATTGGCTCAAAAGGTTCTTCAGATCCAGATATAGTAATTCCCAAAGGCCCACCATGTCTTACTAATTCTACTGTATATACAATGTTCCCTGTACTGTTTGGATATTCTGAAATTTTTATGTATATCAATCAAAATTTAATCAAATTATTTTATATACAATATACAAAATTTAGAGAACCTTACCTGAAAAAGAATCATCTTTTTGAACCCTTAATTTAACAATACTGTCACAGTTCTGCAGAATTTGTGCAGCATCTTCAAAACTACAATTATCCATTGAAATCGAATCTATTGCAAGTAATTTATCTCCAGGTTGTAAAGTACCTATGCGATGTGCTGAACTTCCCTTTCGTATGTCAGATATAATTAAACTCCCAGGTTTACGATTTTTTGGTGCTATCAATAAATGAATTTTATAAGAGAAGATATAATTAAGAAATAAAAACAAATATCTTTGTTAAACTGCATTTTTAATTGTCATTTATTGTATAATGGAAATATATGTACAATAAAATAAAGTTAAATGATTGTTAGATATTAAGAGTCCAATATAATAAAGCACTACAAGCAGTAAGCTTTAAATAATTTATTATTTAAGAAACATTTTCAATCCTAGAATGGATCCTCTTAGCTTACAACAAAATATTGAATAAAAAATTTTAAATACAATTTCAATATATGTTCAAAATAAATATAGTTAACTTGCTATGCACAATATTAAATTATAATATATAAAAATGATACAAAATTATTGTTAAAATTCATCAATGATCAAAATTAAGATGATGATAATTATATGTTGCAGTTTGCCACATATTGCCAAGCTGTGGAAATAGCTGTACTTGATTGGTTATTAATAACATTTGTATAATTTTTCTTTTCTGCAATTATTGGATTGGAAACTAAGTCATTGCGGATTTCACTAACAAGTGGCATTATTTGTATTTTTATGCATATTTACATATTCGCACAGATAAGATCTTTTGATATGTTATTACTTGGTCCTCTATGAAATGTTCAGTAGCAAAGTTACATTGATCTGCTAAATAGTGTGTGCGTGTAATAAGCTAAAACATAGAGAACCGAAGCGAACATTTTCGTCACATTTTGCTTTTTTATTTTCGTAAAGGTAGTAGTGCAACACAAGCTCACAAAAAGTTACGTGCCGTGTATTTATGGTTTAAAAGAACAGCAGTGTCAGAACTGGTTTGCCAAATTTCGTTTTGCTTTTTTATTTTCGTAAAGGTAGTAGTGCAACACAAGCTCACAAAAAGTTACGTGCTGTGTATGGTTTAAAAGAACAGCAGTGTCAGAACTGGTTTGCCAAATTTCATTCAGGTGATTTTTCATTAAAAGACGAGGAGCGCTCTGGACGTCCAGTTGAAGTCGATGACGAGCAAATAAAGGCCATAATTGATACAGATTCGTCATAGTACAACAGGGAGATAGCAGAGAAACTGAATGTATTGCATACATGCATTCTAAACCACCTAAAACATCTTGGTTACCAAAAAATGCTGGATATATGGGTACCTCATAACCTTAAAGATCAAGACTTGACTAGACGCATTAGCATTTGTGATATGCTTCTTAAACGCAATACAAATGACCCATTTTTGAAACGGATGATTACTGGAGATGAAAACTGGATCATTTACGACAATATTGTATGAAAAAGATCCTGGACTAAGCAAGGTGAACCTGCACAAACAACTTCCACGGCTAACATTCATCAGAAAAAAGTCATATTATCAGTTTGGTGGGATCATAAAGAAATTGTTTATTTTGAGCTGTTACCCCATAATCAGACGATTAATTCAGAGGTTTATATTGAACAGCTGACTAAACAATGCAATTAAAGAAAAGCAACCAGAGCTGGTCAATAGAAAAGATATCGTCTTTCACCATGACAACGCCAGGCCCCACACATCTTTGGTCACTCGGCAAAAATTACTGGAGTTTGGTTGGGATGTGTTACCTCATTCATCTTATTGTCCCGACTTAGCACCATCAGATTTTCATTTATTCCAATCGTTGCAAAATTTTTTAAATGGGAAAAAATTCAATGATGACAATGAAGTAAAAATTCAGTTAGAACAGTTTTTTGCTCTTAAAAACAAAGTTTTATAAAAAAGGGATATTGATACTACCTGAAAAATGGCAAAAGGTTGTATATAATGGACATTATATATTAAAGTTATTCTATGTATAGAAATGAGTTGTTTTTCTTTTCCTTGAAAAATCCGCAATGACTTAGTTTCCAACCCAATATAATCGACTCTTCTAAGAATAAATCTTTCTTATTATAATATGTTTTCACAATTTTTGCTTTCTCCTATTCAATATGTAAATTATATTGGTAGAAACTTTTAGCAAGCACAGTATTTAGTTGCCATTCATTATATCTTCCTGATGCTCTTTAATTCTTTGTGATAAATTTCTAGATGTGGTTCCTATGTATTCTTAAAAAAAAAAAAAAAAAAAATGTTTTCTATTAAAAAAGGAATCCATCTATCTTTTCTAAACTTTATAATGATAAGATGCCTTTAACAAGCTATCAACACTCTGGAGTATATATAATCCCTATTTTCAACAAAACACTTAATTAAAAAGAATACAAAGGCACCATATCTAGAAATTATCATAAAGAATTAAAGAGCATCAGGAAGATATAATGAATGGCAACCTAAATAACCTTAACCTTAACTCTTATAATGGCAATCTTTTGTGCTTGCCAAAAGATTCTATGAATGTAATTTACATATCAAATGGGAGAAAGCAAAAGTTGTGAAAACATATTATAATAAGAAAGATTTAGTCTTTGAAGAGTCGATTATAATTGCACAAAAGAAAAATTATATGAATGTTTTTAATAACCAATCAAGTACATCTATTTCCGTGGCTTGGCAATATGCAGCAAATTGCAACATATAATTATCATCATTTTAATTTTGATTATTATTATATTAATTTTAACAATAATTTTATACATTTTTATGTATTATAATTTAATATTGTGCATAGCAAGTTAACTATATTTATTTGAACATATATTCGAATTGTATTTAAAATTTATTTTATTTGATATTTTGTTGTAAGCTGAAGAGGATCCATTCTAGGATCGAAAACATTTCTTAAATAATAAATTATTTAAAGCTTACTGCTTGTAGTGCTTTGTCATATTGGACTTTTATAACTAATTTTAGCAGAATTTATTTTACTAGTTTATAGATATTAAGAGAACAACAAACAATATGGTATAAGAATATTTTGTCCATTTAATACAGGAATTAGATACAATTCAGTAAATTAATTTTTTAAGTTGCCATTCATTATATCTTCCTGATGCTCTTTAATTCTTTGTGATAAATTTCTAGATATGGCTCCTATATATTCTTTTTATTTTTAAGTGTTTTGATGAATTATATAAACTCCAGAGTGCTGATAGCTGGTAAAAGGCATCTTATCATTACGAAGTTTAGAAAAGATGGTTGGATTCCTTTTAGTCACTACAGTGGTTTGCATTTCTTTTCCTGTTGCCTTAATTGATGTCAATAAAGTTTTATTGATGTCAATTAAGGCAATAGGTAAATATATCACTGTACTGTATAATAAAACTTTACTATCAATTAAGACAATAGGAAAAGAAATGCAAATTGCTGTAGTGACTAAAAGGAATCCAACCACCTTTTCTAAACTTTGTAATAATAAGACTCCTTTACCAGCTATCAGTGCTCTGGAGTACATTTTTGATTTAATAAATTCATACAGACAAATATGGCTGCTTTTCAAAACTTTGCAGCACGTTTAAGTGGTTTCACACCATGCATGCACAGCACACCTTGGCCCAATGAATGGAGTGGCCTTTCATGTTGTCAGATCTGGTGATTTTTAATGTTTTTTTTTGATAACTAAATATTATATAGTTTAAAAATTGCTGATATTGAGATATATTGACTTTATTATTCCCTTTAGTGAAAAAAGATTGTTTCAATTATTATTTTTGGTATAAGAATTTTAATACTTTTGCTGTAGTACTTCATGATTTTCATAAACTTGATTTGGCAACATTAATTATAAATGTAAATCATTTCACTTCACTTTTTGCTTAATTGATTATGTAATATACAGTATAAAGTTCAACAAGTGTTCATCAGTCCGTTACAGTGCTTATTATTATTATTATTTCTTTTATTTTTAGTGTTATCTTTTAATCTAATTTTCATTTTTTTTCTTCATATTACATAATCCCTGCTATCATTTATCCATATCATCCATAATCTATCATTTATCTGTGTCCATAGAATTTTTTTCAGGAGTCCTGATGAAAATACTGAATCCAAGGTTACACTGTATATAAAAACATAAGTAGAATATATACTGTATATGTACTGTATAATAAAAAAGTTTGAAAATTATATTTTTTTGATATGCACTGTTTAATGTTATCAATCAGTTAGTTATTAAAACGGATCAGTCCAAAAGTGATTGTAATAAACAGCTTTTACTGTGTGTATATTAACAAGCACACATGCGTATATAATGAATATATTCTATTGTGTATATATAAAATGAATCTCAATTGAAAGCTGCTGAATTATTTTTAGTTGACTAAATTTAATAATTTTTTATTTTTATTTAGCTGCATGAACATGGTGCTTATTTAGTTGATAGTTTAATTGAAAGCAATCCAATGATGAAAGATTGGGAATGTATGACAGATCTCCTTTTGGAAGAACCAGGATCTCAAGAAGAACCTCTTGATGATAGGCAGGAAACTTCTCTTATTGAAATAATGGTGTGTTGTGTTAAACAAGCTGCTACTGGAGAGCCACCAGTTGGTCGAGGTCCAAATCGTAAAGTATGATTCAAATTTTGGAAAAATTGAATTATTTTGATTATTCAGGGTAAATAATATTACAGTTTAATTCATTTTACTGTTACAGCAATTATCAGCTAAAGAATTGAAACAAGTTGGAGATGATCGTGTTAAATTGACTGAACATTTCATTTTGACTCTTCCACAGTTGTTAGCTAAATATATGGCAGATCAAGAAAAAATAGCGAATTTAATGGTCATTCCACAATATTTTGATCTTGAAATTTATACAACAAGTCGCCAAGAAAAAGTATTTATTTTAAATTGAATATAAAAATTTTTTGATATTTGTTTAGTAAATAGTGTATACTTAAGATTACAGTTTATTTCACACATTAAAAAAATTATATATAGAGTTATTTCCATTTAACTTATTGCATATTGAGAGAGTTAAAAAAAAGATGGTATTCACAAGACTAATTTATTAATTAAGCTTAATTAAAATGCAAAAAATTAAAATTTTATCTTATTTAATTTGTTAAAATCTTTTGAAATTTTTGTTCCATATGTAAGATCATAGAAAAAACAATTTTATTCATTAACTTTATTTTAGCATATGTCAGAACAATATATGATAAATAAATTAATCTAAAATATAGGCAGAGAAAAGGATGGAAAAAAGCTAATTTTCTGAAAGATATTCAATCAAATAAATTTTCATAAAAAACTTTTAAAATAAAGAATTTTGGACAGAAAACATTTAGAAACCATAATCAGAAAACTTGTTTGCTCCTTTTTTGAAAACCCTAAACACAGCTGCAATAAATTGATTAGGATGAGCCAAATTGCAGTTTTAAAATTCTATTGTTTGTCCTTGCCAAAAGAACATATGATGCCTATGCATACGACCACATTACAGGTTAACATTGGCTACGTTTTACAGACTCAACTGTTCTAAGTAGCAGATGAGTTGTAGCGGTAGCGGTTGGTATATCTGCTGAACGGCAAGTAGTAACAGGAGACGCGATTTACTGAAAGAAAACGAAGCCAGTTATAAACATCACTAAATACGATACTTTATATATTATCATTTGTTCCTTTGGATTAATAACATTCATGGGTGCAGCCATCTTGAAATAACTCAACATGTTGGATAGTAGCATAAATGAAATCCGCTACCAAACCACGTCACTCACTCAACAAGTTCGACAGTAGCTCTACCTTGAAGACACTTTCAGCAGAAAATCTCTCAACTGTTCCACAACAGTTGAGTCTGCTGAACACAGCCATTTTTGATCATAAATTTTTAATTCTTTTTCTTTTGTAATATGCAATTTACAAATATAATTCATTCTGAAAAATATATATAAAATGAATTCTCTTACATTGGAGGCAAAAATAAATATTTAAATGAGAAGAATTATAATGCTTTTCTTAACAAAAACTATTGATTATTTTTTACCAAAATATGCTAAAATAACATACATGAATAAGAGAAAAAGTCTTCAGTAAGTGTAGTTGTCAAAGCACAACTTAAAAAGCATTTTCATAGTGAATGCCCTCTAATAAAAGTTGATATCTGTCATTGTTCATCTATTTTAAAAAAATGTTTTTGCAAGAAAACAATCATCATAATTAATTGCAAACATCAACAAAGACCAATGATGTAATAGGCTATTGAATAATAATGAGTATGTATGACAAATTTTGAGATCCCGATTCTTCTGAAAGAAAGAATTTCTTGATGACAGGCAAGAAATGTCTCTTATTGAAATAAACAAGCAACTATCACTAAATGTTTCATCATGCTTTAAATAAATATAAAAGCATAACAATTCATTGGAAAAAATACCAATTCATAATTTTCTCCAAAAAAAGTTGACATTAACTTTTAATGGCTGCTTGCATGTCAGACTGTGGGGTACTTGAGATTGAGATGTATTGGGGTAGCCAAACTTTTTTAAGGCTCTTGAGAACAACATAATGCTGAAATTATTGAGAGCAAAATAGGAGATAGATGATTATACATAAAAATAGTAATAATCTTTAAATATAAAATCCAAATTTCATTAGCTTAATGAAATAATACACAACACAGTAACATCTGCTATTAATTTCAAATGAAATAATCAGATTGCTCAAATAGCATTATTCAACTATATTTTACTTACAGCTCTATTACAGGATCCAAATTTTTCTTTATATAACGTTTTCGACCTTTCTAGGAGACCCTCTTCAGTATTCTACATAGATATTCTTATTGTAGTCGTTTTCGAACGATTCAATTTCTTCTAGAACGCATCGCTCTTTAAAATTACGTCATAACCTCCGTTTTTTGCTTTTTAAAAGTTTCTTTTTAGATTCCCAAGGTTTATTAATATATAACTATTATATGCAGAAATTACGCTCCGTTAGGTTTATTTAATAATATGCGATATATTCATCCGTTCACGCTATTATATTGTTTTTTATATAATGTACGATCTTATTACATATTATATCTGGCGCACCATCGCCATGCTGTCGGGAGGTTTTTAGGGTCGTTATCGTTGACAACATTCATTTTTAGCCTTCTTTTTTCAACTTCTAACGCTTCAGCTGTGCTAGCACCGATGTTGTTCAGGACACTCTTTACGACTTTCGCATTTTCCCATTGTATCATTACGTCTTGTTCATATGCTCTAACTGCAAGGGCGGTATTTAGTCTAGCTGTTCTTATGTCCATTTTGTGTTCCGCAATTCTTGTGTTTAA
>AYEL01090984.1:0-27527 GCA_000484575.1 Olivierus martensii | reverse complement strand
AAACGATATCAGGACAGAGTATATGGACAACAAAATATAATTTTTTCGTGCCAAAAAATTAAAAAGTAAAAAAGTTACGGCAAAATATCGAATATCAAGTATCATATTTCATAACCCTTCGGACCCCTAGGGAATGTTTATTTTTTTTTAAGAGGAGCAGATAAGGTTAAACACAAGAATTGCAGAACACAAAATGGACATAATAACAAGCATAAATGGAGTGAATAAAATTTTATTTTTTGACAAAGATTATAATCAAACAATAGACAAGGACATAATTACATTATTAATACCAAATAATAAAATATAATATTTCCTCAGTTTTGAAATGAATTATCCTCACTTTTTGAAACGAATATTTCCTCATTTTTGTCTATCTCCAAATGAAAGGTATTTCCTAACTTCTATCACTTTGTCTTTGCTCATTCTTACATTCATATGCTAAACAATATATACCAATAACAGAAAAAAAACTCTGCAAATAGCAAGAAATATTGTATTTACCGAATGACTCAGCATATGTGGTTCTTACAATATGGCTACCAATGGCTTTGTTTGTGCTGCCAACTGACCATTAGAGCAATCCATCTAGTCTGTACAAAACATCCTTGATATATATATAAATTGGGTAAAAGCTATATAAATATGGAGGTATTGAAAAGCTATGCATGTCAAATCTACATACGTTATAGAGTGAATTTCATGTTATAATCTTTTTGGGTAAAAGCTATATAAATATGGAGGTATTGAAAAGCTATGCATGTCAAATCTACATAAGTTAAAGATTATAACATGAAATTCACTCTATATGCTTTACACTACTAAGTATTTATAATAGTGAACTATTGGACATTTCATAAAAGATCAGCACCTCGAATAAAATCAATACTAAATAATTGTATAATGAGCAAAATATCTTTATAGTGACTAATGCTCTAATGTAGAATTTTCCAAAGTGTGAGGCAAGCCCTTCTAGGTGGGCTAGTCTATTGTAAGGAGCATACAAGAGTTAACAAAACGTCAGTTTTGGACATATGACCACTCGTGCTTATGATAGTTGTGTAATCAGTAATTCTGATTGATTGATCAATGCAGTTTATATATGTATGAGTCCATGTTCATAGTCTGAGGCACCAAAATTATCTTTTTTGTGTTTGGTTTCTGTAAACTTTTTATATAATACAAACCTTCAAGGGAACTTTAATCCAAATGAACCTAATTATCATGCTTTATTTTAACCCTTGAAATCGTAACGGAAATTTTAATGATTTGAACACTTTAAACTAATTTTAGCGCCATCTCATAATTAAATTATTTATTATTTTATTAAATTAATGAGTGGCACGGCACCATCTATTAATTAATAATTAAACTAGAATTTTTAATTAATTTATCTGGAGAAAAAAATCTGCCTCAGCCCGGGATCGAACCAGGGATCTTTGGACTACTGTTCCAACATCTTACAGCTAGACCACCTGTGAGGAAGTTAATTCTGACCTCTCCTATTTTATTTTATTATGTACTCTTTTCTTATTTATCGTTATTTTCATTATTATCTAACGTATTATATTTTAGTTTTAGAGTTGAATGACTTCCACATTCTCCGTCGTAGTAATTAGGTATCGCGTGTTACGGAATCGGAAACCGTCCTCCAGAAGAGCTGTCCCGGCTAATGACATCATCTAATTTGAATAAGTTTTACTATTGATCCGATATGAGAATATAAGAATGATCACATGAATGAATTACTCTGTAAGCTAATAACTTTAAACTTGTTACGTGCATTTATGTAAATGAGGCAACACGGGACTACGTCACTTGATATACAAGCCGATGCAACCAATCACTCAAAGAGGTGTTGTATCTATGTAAGATTGACTAAGTGACATTGGAATTCTTGTAAAGGTCTATAATTGTTTGAAGTTTATATCGGTGGTGGAGGTAGTAGATTTAATTAGTATTTAAGATTTGTTCTTGTGAATAATTGTTCTGATATTTGAATTGGATTAATCAAGTTTTGTTGGTTAACTGATTGTTGCTTTATTAGAGTTCCAATAAAGCATTTGTTAACACTTTTTGCAAGTGTTTTGGAATCTAATAAATTTATATTTTTTATTATCTAACTTGTTTTGAGAAATTCAATTTATTAGCATAAGTTTCTAACATCATTGTTAGTTGTAAGTTCCGGTTTTGTTTTTGCCGGTTAACGTAGTTGTTGTTAGATTGTTTTGAAGTTAATTATTTTTAAGTTAGAGTTTAGAAGAAGACCTGAGCTCAGGTCGAACCCTGGATTGCAGAGTCGTTAGAACCATTAGGTTTTTGTTGCAATTAATAGTATTGATATTTGTTAAAATTCGTGACTTTTCACATCAAGGCCAACGAGCAGATTGATTCTCCAGATAGTTATATTAATTTAGAATCAATTTTAGATTTACCGCATTGGACTTTGCCGATAGATCCATTCCTGACCGGGCTATTTCTAGCCACGGGCCCTCATTGGCACTAGCCAGGCAACATGTAAATATATTAATTTAGAATCAATTTTAGATTTACCGCATTGGACTTTGCCGATAGATCCATTCATGACCGGGCTATTTCTAGCCATGGGCCCTCATTGGCACTAGCCAGGCAACATGTAGATCGGCACAGTCAAATCAATAAATTATTTCAAATTATTAAAATTTCCATTACAATTTCAAGGGTTAAAATAAGGCATGATAATTAGGTTCATTTGATTTCTGTATTTTTGTAATTTATTAAATTTTATTAAAATCATGGATAGTACTTACACATCTATAAAAAAGTACATTTTGCAGTGTAGAACAATTTATTAATATTTAACAAACATTTCGGTATATAGCCATCATCAGATTACAGAAAATTGAACAGAATTTTGTAACAGAAAATAAAACTTATTACAAAAAAGAATGTGCAAACTCTCAATATTCAACAGTAACAATAAACTAAATCTAACGGGTTTAATGACTGCAAATCCAGAGTCCGGCATGAGCTTAGGTGTTTTTACTATTTCTAAAAATAAATCAGTCATCAGTTTAACACTAACTAATGTCTAAACGACAAAACAACCTAAAAACTTATGGTTGTTAAAGTATCAAACAAGTGTTAGAACTAAATAACAAAAAACTGTGTTAGAAATTAATACTAATAAATTGAATAAGGTTATTGACTGACTATATTTAATAATGGTCTATAAAATACCAGTATTTTATAGACCCCACTCCTCTGTGCATCATTTAAAGGGTCTTCATTTCTTACCAGGTTGAATATAGTTGGTCGTCTTCTAATGGTGATCTTCTTATTACTTTTCTTTGCTACTTTCTTTATGAAATTAAACTTTTCCATATTACATGACACAGGTAAATATCCTGCCGCTTGAGTCAAGTGAATGGCTGTATCATGCTGGTTCATCTGTGTTCTGGTTAGGGTCTTTTTTACTGAGCTTAGAATGTTCTGCAAAAATAATCTCTTATAACTGTGATTACATCATACTGAATTAATATATTCCAATTCATTTTGAAGGTCGTGGTTCTGTGCAATACATTAGTGCTCTTCCACAAAAGTACAGTTGAGTCTCTGTAGTCTGACACTTCCAGTAATCCGATACTCTGTGAACCATCATGCCGCCCACATGAAATTTTCATGCCACAACTTGTCAATATGCAAGAGAGAGAAACTGATGTAAACAAATTGTCAATTGCTATTTGTTCATTATGCAGGTGTTATAGTCAGACTAATATTTAAGTTCAGTACACTGTTTACTGTAAAATAGTGTTTTTACTGTATTAGTGTTTGTTTATCTTTACATAATGTCACAAATTGAAAAAAGTGAAAAACGAAAACACAAGACATTGACTATGGTCGAAAAGGCAAAAATAATTTAAGAAACTTGAATTGGGAGAAAAGTTTAGTGATTTGGCTTCATTTTATAATATTGGACGAGCCACCATTTATGACATTAAAAAAAATCGGAATAAAATTGAGGGGTTTGTAAAAGATTTGAACAGCAAGAGCAATGGTAGGAAAGTCTTAATAAACGGAGCGTATTCATTTGTGTAATTCCATGTTTTTCATTGAACATCCAATAATCCGACAAATCTCTGAAATCTGACAAGTCCCAGATTCATGTGTATCGAATTAGGGAAACTCTGATATATCTAAAAGCGGCTTTCTTGTAGGAGATCTGACCATGAAACCAGTTAAGAATTAAGACTGGCTCATATGATGTTCCTGTACACTCTCGTGACATTCCTGTACACTCTTGTCTGGAATTGCTGATTGATAACAGTTATTATTAAGTCTAAAAAAATGAATATTGTGTTGGCTTTGTTGCTCTTGTTTTAAAGAAAGTCCATATACTTCTAAATAATCTTAACTAGCCAAATTTTCCCTACTGATTTATTTTTGAAATAACTGCCAAATTAATAATTAACTTATGCTATGGTGCCAAATAATTAATTATTGGTGCCACCTTAAATAATAAATATTAAACACTTTAAATAATTAATTATTACATACTGTACAACAGTAAATTAATTATTAATCCAACAGATGGTGGCACCATAGCATAAATTAATTATTAAGTATTATTTTTTTCTTTCTCTATTATTGTGTTTATCCTAAACAGTTAAAATTACTAATTAAAGCACTTTATGTAGTTGATTATATAACAGTCTTTAATTCAAAGTACTTTTGGTTAGTATGCTAACCATCTTCAAATTGCAAAGTCGCGGTTTAGAACGACTGTCAACTATAATTAACCTAACGGTTCTAGCGACTCTGCAATCCAGAGTTCGGCCTGAGCTCAGAAAAGTCACGAATTTTAACGAATATCAATATTATTATACAACTAAACCTGACGGTTAGCGACTCTGCAAATTCCAGAGTTCTGCTGGAGTTAGGTTTTTTTCTAAGTTCTAACTTAATATTAAATAATTACAAAACAATTTAACAATTCTCGAATTCTCACTCAGTTCTTAAGCGGTCATGGCAAGTTTTGCCAGTATTTGTGGCACTTTAAGTTCAGGGATCATAATATCTAACTGTGGGTTGGAGGAGAAAGGAGATGTTGGTCATGTTCTCTTTTCTTGTTTGAAGCATGTTAGGGAAAGAAATGAGCTTAAATTGCTTTTGTCTGATTTGGGATTGGCCTGACCTGTTGATAAAAGTGTGCTTGTCTCCCCTGTCGGTGCTTTTGATGCTTTTGGGAGGTTTGCTTATACCATTTTCCCCAAGTTGTGAGGTCTTTCACTGTTGCTTTCATTGATTTGTCTATCTACAATTCCTCTATGTCCTCTTGTTTTCTGAGGCTTGTCCTTTGCCTAATTGGTTGATTTATTTTTATTGTAATTTTGTAGTGTTACTTTCTGTTGTTGTTTTTCTTTGTTTTTCTTTTTTTTTTGGCATTATTGTGTAATTATTAATGTGTGTAATTATTATTATTGTGTATATTATTGTGTAATTTCCCATGGAATACATTGTGGTACATGGGTGTTTTCTTGATTTTAATAAAAAATATATATATATGAGAGAGAAATTTGTTTATAGTGAGGTACATAAATACAAACAAATTTCTGGAAAGAATTAATCATCAACTTCCTGAACATATCCTTTGTTTTGAAATGATTAAAGTTAAGGATATATGCAAAAGCAGACTGATTATATAATTGTTTATTGCAATCACCAAACTGGGATGATTGAAGGCAGATTCCAGAAATACTAGGGAGGTAAAAATTCAAATTAATCAGACCAATTGATGGATTCAGTCTACTGCTGAATGTCATCAAAATTCTTAAATAGCAATTTATATGTTGAATGATAGCAAAATCTATTAAATAGCTCTTTATTTTCAAAATCTTAAATAGTTCTTATTAGATAGGCATTCTTGTAATAACTATACAATTTTAAGGTTTCCCAATGGCAGATTCATGGATTGTGGGGCCCTGTGCTCAGCTTTAATTGGGGCCTTTTTGATTATGTAAATATATTTGACTTTTTAATTTAATCTAGTATGTTAAAAATGAAAATAACAAAGTAGGTTTTAATCAGATTTTAAAAATTCTCTTATTTATTTGAAAATTTATTATTTTTTAATAAATAAATATAATGAATTTTATTTAATAATCCAAAATTAAAAAAGGGTATCAGAGTACGGTATATTGCCGACAAAATCCAATTTTTTCGTGTCAAAATGTTAAAATTCAAAAAAGTTATGATAAAAAAACAATAAAGCATAATTTTTTTAAATGACCGCGCTATAGCGGTAGACCAATAAAAAAAATATTTTTCAGGAGTGCAAAGGGTTAAGTTCTCCCCTGCGTATACTGTCTTTATGCTCTGCGATCCTGTCTTTGAAGTTGCGGGTGGTAGCCCTAATGTAAACTTCCGTTCTGTTATCATCAAGATTCCGTAAAGGAATACTGTATACGCCTGATTTATGATCATTTGGCCTTTTACCCTTGTCATTGCGGAGTATATCAAAGATGGTGGGGGCCCTTTTGTAGGTGCACGCTGCACCTACAAAAATCTCTATAATATTTGAATGTTAAAAGATTTTGAACTCCGTTCTATTTTATGTTCCATTTTTAGAACTGCTTGTATTCTTAAGTATTATGTACATATATTTTTGTAACTGAAGATGATGCCTTGAGCATTGAAAACATTTTTACTTACTGTTTTAATAAAATTTGTTTGTTAACATCACTGCTAACAGTGCTCTTCTTCTGTAATTATACTAAACGCTATTTGAAAAAATCCTCAGTCATTTTAATTAAATATATTAAAAAACTAAATTTCTTGAATTATTTAATTTTTTTCTTTTTTTAGCCATAATTACAAGCATAGAAAATAAAATTAAAATCTATCATTACCATGATGAATGGGAACATGATTTCTTTTTTCCATGGTTAATGGCAAATGCTCTGTCTAATATGTAATTCAGTTGTTATTCTAAAAAAGGGAAATATCAAAAGACATTTTTGAACAATGCTCTCCAATTATGAAAATGAATACCGAAATATGCAGAGCAAAAATTATAGATTTAAAATCGAACTTACATTCACAATAAAATATGTTGGTTAAATTTTAAGGTTATCTCTTTCATCATATGATCCAAATTTTGAATCAAATGCAAAATTTATAGACTGCCAAATATCGCATTAAAATTTTTGTTTATGTACCAATGTATTCATAGTTATTTTCATATTTTCATGTTATGAAGAACTTGTTTATTTTATTTAATAAATTTTGAATTATATAGATGACATTGCTATTTTTGTACTTTTTCTGGATATCGCTATATTGTTCCAGTGAAAAAAGTAGCTTGCAGTCATAAAAAGATTTGGCAACCCTGCTCTAAGATTTCTATATTTAAATTAATATATATATGTATATATTTAGCTGCAAAATAGTTTTTGGTTGCTAATTAGGAGGAGACCCTCTAATTCCCCTTAAGGCCTTAGAGGAACCAACTAAGATCAAAACCTAGTGTCCAATCCGTATCTTCACGTGGTACAGCTGTTAGTACTCAATGTTTCTTTAACATGAGGAATGGACACGGATGGGCACACACCAACCCGCATTGGCCAGTGTAGTGTGTTTTGGCTAAAACCTTCAAGCATAATGAACAGTTCAACAAATCTAAGGCCCTCAGTCCCCGGCAGCTGGAATGTCCCTGCTGACAGCAGCAAGCAGGTGTACAGGAAAGCAGAGGGTGCAAAGAATCACCAGGTCTGCTGCCATGGATTTTATTTAGCAACTTACAATTGCAGAACCCTTAGTAATGAAGGAAAACTTCTAGAAATTGAAGAGGAACTAAAACACATTAAATGGGATATTTTAGGTTTAAGTGAAGTTCGACGTAAAGGTGAAGAATTATTAGAATTAAAAAGTGGAAACCTTTTGTATTATAGAGGTACAAATGATGGAAGATGCAGTGGAAGTGGATTTTTGATAAACAAAAGAATAAAGGACAACATTATAGAGGTTAACAGTAGTTCAGACAGAGTCTCTAGACTGGTTTTAAAAATATCCAAAAGGTAAGAATTTCAAATTATTCAAGTTTATGCCCCTACTACAAGCCATACGGATGAAGAAGTTGAGGAATTTTATGAGGAAATAGAGAAAATTAGAGGAAGAAAACAACAATTTACTGTTATAATGGGAGATTTCAATGCAAGAGTTGGCATTCAGTTACAAGGTGAATCAGCTGTTGGTAAATGTGGAGAAGGAATTAGAAATGAATGTGGACAAAGATTAGTTGAATTTGCAGAGAGTGAGAACTTATTTATCATGAACTCCTTCTTTAAGAAAAATCCAAAAAGAAAGTGGACCTGGCATAATCCAAGTGGTGGAACAGCTGAAATTGACTATATTCTAGCAAGCAAAAAGTATTTAATTGAAGATTGCACAGTGTTAAATAAGTTTAATACAGGTAGTGACCACCGAATGGTTAGATGCAAAATGCATATCAATGTAAAAAATGAAAGAAAAAAGATGTTTAAAGGACACAGAAGTGGAATTGATATTGGTAAATTAAAAGTAAACCAAAACTTGTTCCAAATAGAACTTAAAAATAGATTCACTGAATTAACAGATTTGACAGAGGATATACATATAAAAGATTTAAATACAAACATAACTAATATACTAATACAAACTGCTACTGAAGTGGCCGGAAAACAGAGACAGGTCAAAAATGATAAATTATCTGATAAAACTAAATTACTATTGAACAAACGAAGAGAAATGAAGATAAATGGAAATGCTGTTTCAAAGAAAATTGAATATGCTCCTTTGTAAAATGGTGAGAAAGTGTATCACTGACGATATCAGAAAGTACAACTGTAACTTAGTTAAAAAATCCATTAAGGAAAACAAAGGAATAAAATCTGTAAAAAAGCATCTTTGCTGTGGAGGAAAAAAGATTTTTGCTTTAAAAGCCAAAGATGGTAAAATAATTAAAAACCAAGAGGATATCTTAAAATGTGTGGAAGAATTTTATTCTGATCTGTATAGAGATACAAATAATAGTTGTTTGGTGCAAAATTCAAAGAGTGAGATACCACCAATTTTGAAAGAAGAAGTTCATCTTGCTATCAAGAAAATTAAAAAAGGAAAGGCACCAGGAGAAGATGGCATCACAGTAGATATCTTACATGAGGAGGAGAACAAATAGAAGACATTCTAACAGATTTATTTAATAGATGTTTAAAACAAAAAAATGTACCAGAAGATTGGAAGAATGCAATAGTTATTCTTTTGCACAAGAAAGGGGACAGAGAGGTTATCTCTAATTACAGACCTATCAGTCTTTTATCTATACTGTATAAAGTTTTTACTCACATATTAAACAGTTATAAGTTCGATCTAATGGCATACCGCCAAGCTGCACTTACTCCCTCCGCCTGACGTATGTTAATTATTTTATCAGTTTGGCTATGCTTGACTATTAGTAATTTCTCCATTAGGGGGCAAGTCTTTCCGGTTTCTTACGCTCTTAATCACTCTTGCATTCTGCAATTGTTAACATATTCATTAAGGAGTATGGAAAGATGCATGCTGGGAATAATTAGAAGAGACAGAAAACGTAATACTTGGGTAAGGAGTCAAACAAAAGTTATAGATGTAATCCAAAAGATAAAAAAGCAGAAGATAAAAAAAAGTTCATAAATAGCACAAAATGCTTTTTGTGCTATTTATGAACTTGTTAAGCTTAATAACAGTGAGATAAGCAGTTTATTTTCCAATTTGTTCCTCTATTAGCAGAAGTGGACATGGGCTGTACCTATAATAAGAATAAATGATAATAGATGGATTGTTAAGCTTAATAACAGTGAGATAAGCAGTTTATTTTCCAATTTGTTCCTCTATTATAAACATAAAAGAGATATATCTAAAGATAATAAACCAAATTGACAACTAAGTCCCAAATTAAAATAAAACAAAATCTAAACTAACTTACAGAAGTACTTTTATTTTATTTTAAGGTCCTGTAAGCTAATTTCGATTTTGTTTTATCTAAATGTAAATTAACAACAGCTTGATCAGTTGAAGAATACTCTGATAATTTGCAAATAGGCTGGGACCAAGTAAGAATCATTAAATAACTGAATACACCCAACCAAGCTACAATTTCAGAAACCCTAGAAAGCGCCAGAAGGCAGAGGACAGAGAACATTCTAAATGAAAAGCCTTCCCAGCAACTTTCCCGAACATGGTTGTATGGTATTGAAAATCTGCTGCCCATGCCTCATTAACTTCAATCTTCTTGCCATGTTTTTTCTACTATTCTAATTGTTCATATTAATTTTAATCTGTAATTTTAAATACTCTGTATTTATTTTGATAGTTAAATATATTAATTTTTAGTTTTTAATTTGTATCATAGCAACATAGTAATATTCTTTTTTGTTTAAGTTTTATTTTCCGTTATGACATTCTGTTCCATTTTTGTAACCTGATGATGGCTATATGCCAAAAACATTTGTTAATTGGAAATTGCTTGGAGAGACCTTCATCCTGTAGTGGATTGATAACGGTTGATTATGATGATTGATAACGGTTGATTATGATGATGATGATGATGATATGTATATTTAATATATATGACAAAAATTATTTTTATTTTAGATTATAAAGTTCAAAATAAAAACAGCATTTTATACCATACAGACAAACCTCAAAATTATGGCAGTTATGTTTAGATCATGCTGTAAAAAATTTTGTTGTAAAATGAATCATAATCTTTTTAATCAAGGGTTTTTCAATTAATTTTTCCCATATTACAATTTATTTTTCAATTTCTATTACCAAAATTGGCATCCCAAATTATGGCTCATCTAGGTGATCATCTAAATTTGTTTAATTATATATTTGGCTCTGCATATTTCTTGCACCTTTTGGTGTCCAATTCTTTATATTTCTTTCTTTATAGTTCTTTCCACTTGCTTCATCATCACTTCATTCTAGCACCTCTGATCATTTGTTTTTCAAAACGCCTCTCCACTCATTCTCAAATATAATCCAGAACACAAAATAAAATAATTAAAGAATTAGAGTCCAAATAAATAAAAAACCAAAAAATGCTCAATGTTTACATAGATAAAAGACTGGAATTTTAAATCATAAAAAAGAAAAAGTAGATACTGAATAAATATTTTTTATTTATCTGTTTGCTTATAATCTGGGACCCTATTTCTGTGCATACTGAATATATCTATAAATCTGTGACTGAGGTTCCATAGTTATCATAAACCACATTCAATCCATCATTTTTTAACAGATGAATCCAGTTTTTAAATGAAATCTACAAGATTAATTAATCTTACTTCAAATCTGGCTTTAATATCCTTATAATTCAGATAAATTTTATAAAAATTAATCAAATAATTCTAAAGTTATTAGAGAGAAATCTTTCAAGTTTCAACTGCTATTTTTAATATGTTGAAGATAAAAAATTAGTTGGTGTGTTATAATCTTCAATAACTTGACCTTTCTGATAAATTTTATAATATAAGTAGTTTGGATTATATTAAGAGAATATCTTAGAAGCTTCAATATCCACTATTTTTAAATGTTGAGACTAGAGGTTAAATGATGTTTCATTAAAATTATCATTAACAGTAGAATATCACTACCAAATTTCACAAAAATATACTAATTGGCTTCAAAAGTTATTAATATAGGGACACAGATTGATAAAAGTTTATAAGATCATCATGCTGATACATAATTATATTGAATTAGTGGGGATGTGTCCCAGCATAGTAATTTCATAAGCCTCACTCCTTCAAAAAAAAAAGAAGGCTAAAACAAAGCACAAAAATAACAAATGAATAGATTTCATGAAACTGATATAAAAAAAATACTAAGAAAACTACTATTACTAGAATATTATTTTTGCAACTGTATTTACAGCTGCAAAAATATAGGGAAAATACATTGTTTTCAATATATTTGGACAGAAATGCAAGTACTATAACACAAGAAGAAAATTCTTAAAATCATTTTTACCATTATACAGTGCATAATTTTTCAATCTATATGAAAGAAATGTCACGAAAATGATCTCTGTATTAAAATTTATTTAAAAAATACAGGTATTCCCTAACTTAAACAAATAATTCAGGCCAAAGGTTTTTACATAATTCAAATTTTGCAGAAGTCATAAAAATTATTTTTTAATAAAAATTCTAAAGCAAAACCTACTGAATCTATTTAATTACTATGATTGCATCTCTATCACATTATAGCATCATAATTTTCCTTGACCAAAAGGGAGACAATGTTACATGGAACTATATTGTACCAGTAATATGATACTTAAAATCAACTAAAAATACAAAAAAATAAAAATAAATCAAGTAACATGAACTTTTAAATGTTGTAAATCAACATATGCAGACATGAACTTACAAATACAATAGACTTGTATGCTCTATATCTTAAAAAAAAAAAATTTTTGGAAAATTTTTTACATAAGTTCAATTTTATGAAGGTCAGATATAAGAAAGTTGGGAATACCTATATTAATATAATTCTAAACTAGCCAAACTTCCCTCAGCGGTTTTTTTTGAATTAACTGCCAAATTAATAATTATTAATAATTTAAATTTAGGCTAAGGTAGCGCCATCTATTATTTAATAATTGAACTTTAATTTTTACTAATTTCCTGAAATTAAAAATTTGCCTTGGCATGGAATTGAACCAGGGACTTCGGGTTACCGTCCCAACGCCTTACCAGCTAGACTACCAAGGCTCCGGCAGATTTTCAATTTCGGGATGTATATAATTTAGAGATTATCGGACTTACGCCGACACCAGCGCTCCCAGACAGGCTAGACCTAGCCATGGGCCCTCTATGGCAAATCCAGGCAGACAGACTTGGCTCAAGTCAGATAACTAATCATAATCTTCATTTTACTAGGGGATTTATCCGATTCAAATAATTCTAAACTAGCCAAACTTTCCCCAGCAGTTTATTTTTGAATTAACTGCCAAATTAATAATTATTATTTTTGGCAGTTAATTCAAAAATAAACTGCTGGAAGAAGTTTGGCTAGTTTAAAATTATTTGAATCACATAAATCCCCTAGTAAAATGAAGATTATGATTAATACCTATATTAGTCTACACAAGATTTTTATATAATTTTCATTATAGAAAATTCTTCCTGCAATTAGAGAAATACAGTTGAACCTCTCTAAGTAGATTGGCTTCAGATTGACAAGGGGTTATCCACTTAACTGGTGTGAATAAATTAGCATGCCTATAACATAGAAAACATCATTTCTATAATCTATAACAAGATTTTTATTTTCTGTAAATAAATATAATACATGCATTAAAAATCTATATTTCAAAAATGTATTTGTTATGGAAATAATCAGTAATTGATTTTTGAGTTAAATTTCTTTTTGAAATCTGAAATATGTTTGATTTTAATTTATAAAAGGTTTCATATGAATCTCAACCATTTCTTTCTAAATAATGTAACACTGTATCCAATGCTTTCATAGTGTCCATTAATGAAGGTGGTAGTTCCTGTTCAGTCATTTCTTCATCTTCCTCCGTTTCTTCAAAATCAGAGTTTGATGGAGGCATGGGGATGATCCCCATCTATTTCTAAATCCTCATCAATAGCAATATAGCTTTCAAAATCCAATTCCAGATCAGTAGAAATGATTTCATTACCTGCTGTCGCACCAATAATGGGCCACTTCCATTATTGTCTGAAATTGTATATATTCACATAATAAACATTATTTAATATGCAGTATCTACTTATCACTCCTTAAACATTAAACCTTATGGAATCAAAATGGGACTATGAGAATTTGATTCACATTAATAACAAGAAAGAGGAAGAAATTTTACTTGGGCTGCAAACTTTTTTCATTCAAGAATTATACAAGGCAACTGATTTTCAAAATATTATTTTGGATCATATATATAATTCTTCAAATTCATTTATACAAAACTTTGTCGTTTATGTAAGACCAAAAACCTTCCAAAAGTCCAAGCTCAATATGAAAGAAATATATTAAACTTGAGGAAAAAATTCAAATACAAATGCTCCTTGAGTACAAACTTAATTCATATATAATTTTTATTTATAACTGGAATTGTTCATAATATGAATACTATTGTTATTTGTCCCAAAAACTACTGAAATAACTTTATATATCATGTTTTGTAATATACACCCAGCTCTCGATTTGCACGGTACTCAATTTACACTGTTTTTAAATGAAAACAAAAAATTTTTTTTCATTTTATTTTGATTATTTTGCATAAATAAATTTATAAATTATGCCATTTATAATTAAAAGAGTATCATATCGTTACGTTTTGTGGGTTTACGAGTTCATAGAGATTAATAAAGAGCTAATACAGCTATATTTTGTATAGTCCCATTTATTTATTATATTAATAAAGAGTGAATACAGCTATATTTCGTATAGTCCAATTTATTACAATAGAGAGTGAATACAGCTATATTTCATATAGTCCAATTTATTTACACATTTGTGGGTTTACGAGTTCGTAGAGATTAATAAGGAGTGAATACAGTTATACTTCGTATAGTCCAATTTATTTACACTAAAGAGTGAATACAGCTATATTTCGTATAGTCCAATTTATTCACAAACAGATTAATAAAGAGTGAATACAGTTATATTTCATATAGTCCCATTTATTTACACACAAAATAAACAATCTAGTTTCAAACTAAATTCAATACAAAATCCGATAATTATCTCATACAACACTAATCATCTTATCAGAATAACTCACAGTTCTTAGTCCACTTTCGCTTTCACAATTTATCGGTCAATATTAATTTTTACTGTCCAAGTCTCGCAGTTCAACTAAATTCAAGTCACGCTTGCAGCTTGCCTATTTATGTTTGAATGCTTTTTATTTATATGGAATATTGTTAATTTGTTTTTTTTGTACCATATTCGATGTTAATTAATGTTTGTTTAAATTTTTAAAAATAAACTGAAAAAGTATAAGCATTAAATTGTGTCTAAAAATTAATGAACCAATCTTTTTTTTTTTTCCTTTAATCCTTATCTCATTTCACATGGTTATAAAGAACATATCCTTGACTTTTCATTATCTTCTGGGCATAAAGAACATATTCTCGACTTTTCATTAATTTCTTTAGATTGATTTACATGTCACTTAAATTGAACATATCCTTCTATTTTGTATGAATTCTGTGTCTCATTTTACGATTGAACATATCCTTCTATTTTGTATGAATTCTGCATCTTGTTTTACAGGTTTCGGTTTGCACATGAACATATCCTTCTATTTTGTATGAATTCTGCGTCTTGTTTTACACGACTATTTTGTATGAATTCTGCATCTCGTTTTACACGGTTTCAGTTTGCATGATTTTTCCAGGAACGTATCTACCATGTAAATCAAGGGCTGGGTATATTTCATAATTGAATCAATTAGAACAGAGGTAAGCAAACCGCAGCCCATGGGGCGCATGCAGCCATCAGAACTACTTAATGCGGCCCTCCAACTAATAGCTATAATGCCAAAAAATTTTATCGATAGATAAAATGAATACAAAAAAATATCAAGTGTTCCATATCTCAGCAATATAGTTCATGTAATTTCTAGAAAAGTAATATATAATAATTCATATGGTAAACTGTAGATCAGGGATGAGCAACACGCAGATAATAATAATTCATATGGAACTGTAGATCAGGGATGAGCAACACGCAGGGAACTGTAGATCAGGGATGAGCAACACGCAGATAATAATAATTCATATGGAACTGTAGATCAGGGATGAGCAACACGCGGCCCATGGGCCGCGTGTTCAGAACCAATTACCATATTTTACATATAGTTAATACTTCGAATAGTGCGGGAAATTCGTGGGATCCATTATTCGTACTAACCAAAGCCTACCTGTACTCGAGAGCTGCATTTTCTTTCTGGATCACTGAGATCATCATCAGTTTTTTGGATAATCATAATAATGATTTCAAAAATTGTTTATTTCAAATGCATTTATTTCATATAGATGTTTACTATTTTTTATAATAGATAAAAAATAATATACTGTATCTGTAATTTGTTTAACTTAAGTATTTGCTTCGTATTTATCGACTTTCATGATATGGAGCCACATTGAAGATACCGAAGAACCGCATGTGGCTCATGAGCCGCAGTTTGGTCACCCCTCCTATATAGTTTTAGTGCTGAAGATGGTTTTGTACTGAAAGCACTTCACTAAGTAAATAATAGTGTGCATAATTACTGTTGAAATGTGCTTGAGTTCAATATATTAAGTTATAATAAGTCTAAGCAGAAATAATCTTAAGTTCATATTGAAAAACTTGTTATTTTAGATATTAAATAAAAGTAAACAATAAGCCAAATAAGTAAGATAAATCATTTATTCAAAAACATTTTCGGCTATCCACGTAGCCTAGCGAAAAACATTTCTGAATAAATGATTTATCTTACTTATTTGGCTTATTGTTTGCTTTTATTTAATCTTAAGTCTTTAATAACTTTTATTATCTTAAGCCCTCTTTAATATCATCATCATCACTATTATCCTCATCATTTATTTACAGAAATGAATAAACAAAGAAACAAAATTATTTAATTCTGACTATTTATAACCAATATTTGCAATTATTACTTTCCACAATTATCTGTCTTAGTGCCATGTAAAGATGTCATGAAGGCTGAGTGGATTATAGTTGGAAGAGCTGTTGCTGATATATTGATGGAACTGTCTCTGAGATGTTCCCCTGCTCTCTTCCACTCTCTTCTCTCATGAAAAGTGAATGTTGCCATAGGAGATAAGTCTAGATGCCTCAATTGATGTCCAAGTCATGATGATTGTAAATAAAATGTCTGATTAAAAAATATATGTTACTTGACTAGGTCAAGAATTTCTCATTAATTATTTTATCTTGCCTCATTAGTTCTCTTAGCCAATTGATTCCAAAGCTATTAATTAATGATTTGATGTTTATAGTGACCATATTCCATTTTTGGAAAGCATATAAAAATATTGAGCATGTGATGAACTTGTATCGTCTTACTTTTATATCCAAAAGTAATGAAGCATCAGAGTTTAACTAACTGCTAATAATAATATCTGAAAATAAGAGCACAAAACAGCAGTTGATAAATAATAATTAAAATTTTAATGAAATATTTTTGATTGCTTTATAATCATCAACAGCATTAAGAACAGAATAGCTATTTTGTTCTTAATGCTGATGTTGGTTATAAAGCAACCAAAAATATTTCATTAAAAATTTAATTATTATTTATCAACTGCTGTTTTGTGCTGTTATTTCCATATATTATATGAGCTCTTATTTTCTCTGGAATGCCATAGTGTCTTGAGATTTCAAAAAGGTTTGTTCTATCAACAGAATCAAAGACTACTTTGAAACCTTTACTTCTGCTCTTGTCTACTTTTTTGAATCATATTTTATAAACTAGCACCTAATTGAGCAGCAATAATTTGTTGTCACAAAAACAAAACTGTATTTTATTCAAGTATAGCAGTTTTGGTACATCCGTATCCTCTTCAGTACATCAAGAATTATTAATTAATGTATTTTTATAAAGAATATTTATACTATAAAATCGAATACAGTTCTTTTTGCTAATACAATATTTTTACAGCTCTAAAAGCAGGAGTATTAATACCTTTATAAATTACATTCAGATTCTATATTACACAGTTTTATCCGTTTAATCCGAAGCATTTTCAGCATATTCATAGCCCTCTTCAGCAGTACAAACTGATTATGGAACATTGAATGTAGATTCTACATTCAATGTTCTATAATCAGTTAAAGTTTGTACCGCTGAAGAGGGCTATGGATATGCCAAAAGTGTTTCGGATTAACCAACCAAACGAACACAGCCAAACTTCCTCTTGCAGTCAAAGTCTATTTTAAATTTTGTAAACGATTATTTTTTTTTTATTTTATTAGATCTAAATTCTAAAATTTAATTAATTATTAATTCAACAGATGGTGGCACCATAGCATTAATTCAAAAAATAATCGTTTACAAAATTTAAAATAGACTTTGACTGCCAGGGGAAGTTTGGCTGTGTTCGTTTGGTTGGTTAATAATGGTTAATCCCCTGATTGAAAGTTTGATCTGAGTGCTTTGGACTAAACAAGTAAAATTGTGTAATATAGAATTTGAGTGTAATTTATAAAGGAATATTAATACTCCTGCATTTAGAGCTGTAAAAATATCATAAAGAATATTTAACTATTCTAGAACAAACATTTCAAATTATAAATTATGTACTATAATAGTAAATGTAAAAGTCTTCTGGTTACCCCTATATAGAATTGTTCGACATCGTTACAGTTGTTTATTAGCAGGCTTGGTAGATTTCATTCTTTAGTCCTTGGTTGTACTTATCTTTGTTGTTTCTAAATCTCCCAAATATAGTCAATTCTCTTTTATATACCTTCATTTAGTTTTGCTCTTTAGTAGTTTTTCTTAATTGTTTTCATATCTGTCATTGCCACTAATATTCTGCCCTTGTTTGTTCATTACTCATGTCTCTTCTCATTTCATTATTAATATTACCATTATTTGTTCTCTCATTTGTTCTTTCCTTACTTTTCTATATGTGCCCTTCATGAAATTGACCAAGTACTCTTTGTTTTTTTTCATAGCCTATAATTCTTTCATATTCTTTCTTTTTCTCGCCTTCTTCTAGGCATTGTGTAAAAATTCTTCTGAAAAAAGCGTGGAATACTGCACATTTATAGGTATAGAGATCATTTGAAGACAGCATCATATATCGATTTTCTAAACACAGATGTTAGGCTTTTCCCTTGTTTATTATTATATGTACATCTAAGAAATGTATGAATGTGCTGCTTTGTTGTTCTAATTTTAATCTCAGACCTATGATTGTGATTTGTGAAGGAATCTACAAGTTTCTCAGTCCTTGATTGATTCCATCATATGAAAACGTCATATACATAAGTAATGTAGAACATTATTTCTGCTTTTAATTCATTTATTTTTGTCTCTACTATGTGTCTTAAAACTAACTCTGTGAGTACACCAGCCATGGAACTACCCTTGTTGGTACTCTTCTTGTCTATTTGTAGAATCTACTTTTGAATTGAAAATAAGATTCTTAACATATAGTATTGGCAGGTTCCTAAGGGTTTTTGCTATATCTTTTGAATAGGGGATTTTTTCTAGTAGTAATCTGTAAAAAACTGCAGGATCATTGACCTTTTGTCAGGGATAGGGTCTTTAATAAGGCCCCATACCCGATAAATCTATTCACCAACCTTACCAACATCTTCAAAAGAAAGATGTCAGGCTGATTGGACGATAAGACTTAACCTCGGTATAAGAACTATGTCAAGGCTTAGGTATAAAAGAAACCGTTACCTGCCTCCAGGACCATGGAACATAGCCAAAAGCCAAATAGGCCCGAAAGACAGCTTAAAGGAGAAGCCAGAATGTCAATGCCCTACTGCAAAAACACTGGGAAAATATCATCCGGTCCCACCGACTTGAAGGGCTTAAAACACTTACAGCCCACCTAATATTAGACTGATTGATCACCTCCCTAACAAGGCCCCAATCCTCCCTCGTGGCATGATAAGCACATCCATTGAGGTCGGACTATACCTGTAGACAAGATGAACCCTCAATCAGAGTAGATCTAGGAAAGTATACTCAAAAGAGTTCCTTTAAAGAGTCCTTGCAAGTACTAATCATACTGTCATCGGGCAACCTAATAGAACCAACTTTGCAAAAATTTCCACTAGACATTATCTCTGGATACATCAGGTATGTCTTCAATTCCCTGACAATGTCATTTCCAGGAAGATCTTTTAGCCTTTCTAATGGCCTTATTATAATAGATGAGAGCACCTCTATATGTGTCCCAATCACCTGTCCTTTTAGCTTTATTAAAAAGCCTTCTAACATTACATCTAAGACCATCCAGCTGTTCATTCCACCAAGGAACCTGCCTTGATGATCGAGCAGTCCTGACAGGATAATTTTGATGATAGGATAGAATCTGATCAGCAGTCATTTTTAAATCCACCACCGAGCAAAATTTGCTCTGTATACCCCCCCAGGTTAAACTTAAGGTCTTCCCTAAAGGAAGCCCAATTAGTCCTCCTAGGGCAGTGGTTTTTAACCTTTTTGAAGTCACGAAACACTTTTAATTGTAAAGAAAATTTGCAGAACACTATATCACTAAAATCATAAAATAAAACAAAAATATGCACGAACATATATTTTACTAAAAATTATACATTATGCATTAAATAAAAGTAAATAAACATTAATTAAAAAAAAATATTCTTAAGAACTGTAAGTATCTCTTTTAGAAAAATGGAACATTTTTAAATCAAGTTTTATGCAATGCTTAAGCTAATTGTCTTTTACAGATTTCAGCCATGTCAGGTCTAAAATGTGAAAAAGTTACCCTCATTTCTTCATCAATATTCCTGTTTTTCACTTTTTTTTTAGTATTTATGTTCATTAATGTTGAAAAGCCCTACTCACACAAATACTATGTCAAAAACTGTTGTAAAATCTTAAGTACTTTTGTGGGTAAGCCTACTTTATATTTTATCGAAAATGCAAGTTGAATCATGTCTACATTATAAATTGCAATTACACTAAGGTCATTTAAGTAGGCTTTGCTTTCATAATTTCGCGGAACACTTGTAACACAGTCGTGGAACACCAGTTAAGAACCACTGTCCTAGAGTCTCTGTATATTACCTGTCTAGGTACCATACCCAGTAAGTTAAAGCAAATGTATCTGTGATCCAATGAGGATGGCTCACCAGACACATGCCAATTTTCAATTAGGTCAGAAATATTCTGAGTCCCTAATGTTAGGTCAATGATCTGCCTTCTGTTAACAACAACAAAGGTAGGTTCATTGTTCTTATTTAAAATTAAGAGGTTAGTACCTATCAGAAACTCCAATAAATATTCCCCCCTTTGGTTGATGTTCTTGCTACCCAAAACCACATGGTGAGAATTAGCATCAACATCAAGCAGCAAATCAAAATGATTCTTTTGACAAAACTCCACTAAAAGCCCAAATTTAGATATTGGTGGTAGTTCATCCTTATCTTAAGGGAAATATGCAGAGGAAACTATAAGTTCCCTACTAACACCACCTTCATCAAGCTTTATCCGAACAGTGGTAATATCCCTAGAGCAGAAATCCCAGACAGGTGAAACATTTATGTTATTTCTAACGAAAACACAAGTCCGAGGACCACTTTCAGAAGTAAAAGAAAACAACTTACCTTCTTTACAGTTAAGTTCTTGTATTTGGCCGTGGTTCTTGAATAAGAGCAAAATCATAACAGCCCCCACGAGCAGCTGACCCAAAAGGACGGAGACAGCTCGGAAGTGCTGGAGGTTGATTTGGATCACCCTCAGACCCATGACACTACAGGTGCCTAAGCTGGGCAGATTTCCATGCCCCCCTCCGTAGATTCGGTACCAGAGGTTCAGAGGCACTTTTGGAAACCTGATCATTGTCAGAGAGTCTGACCAGTTCATGCCCCTTTGCTGGGGCAATCACTGAAGTTATCAGTCATCCAGATTTGGAATTAGGATCCAAAAGCACCTTAAAGGTTCCTTTGTTGACCCCAGAAAGAGCCTTATAATTGGCCTCTTTGATGGCCTTAGCTGAAGCAAGATCGACCATCATAATGATATGCTGCTCTTTTCACATCCTTGCTTCGACCTAAAACCCGCCAGTTCTCAATTTTGAGTCATGGAGTGTAGGTTTGAAGTCGAGCCAAAAGTTGGTCTGCATCCCACATGTGTTACAGTGCGGAATGCCACCTTCATAAGCTTGCATAGGTCTTTCACAGGAATAACCCTTAAGCGAGTCCCCACCCAAGAATACATCCATCCAAAAGTTGGGTGAGCCACTGACAGGTGAACTCATTCATACAAGTATAAATGAGTGCACCATTATCCAAGGTATAGCCCTTGAGCATTGTTAGAGGTTCTCCCGAAGGAGTTCAATCTATTCTGCCCAAAATCTTCCCTAGGAGAAGATCGACTTCATTGGCCACGATCTTTGAGTCTGGGTAGCCCTCCTTGATGATGGTCAGCCGAAGGGACACCAATACTTCAGAGTATAACCCTAGTTGAGAGTTCTGGGTCCTTTTTTCAGGCCTACCCTCCCAGAAGAGGGGGTAGAAACTGCAGATCTGGTTCTTTTGCCTACACCAGAGTTATTGACAGGAGAATTAGACAAAGCTAGTTGTTGGCACAAGTGCCATAGGTTGGCCACCCCTGGTGTAGTGCAAGAAGCATTTAAAGACACATACACATACAGCGAACGAATTCAACCAAATTTATTTGGCGTTCAGTATAAAATTTGCCTTGCAAGTCCACATTTAAATGAACTGAATGCATGTAGACGTTCACTAGTGTTGTGAGGAGGTTAACTTTGACCTGTCCTATTTTTATTTTGTTATGCACTCTATTATTTAGCGTTATTTTCTTATATTCTAACGTATTATATTTTAGTTTAAAACTTAACTTACTTCCCACATTCTCCGTCTCCGTCGTTCGCAATCACGTGATACAGAATTGGAATCTGTCCCCCGGAAGAGCTATCCCGATTAATGATGTCATCTTATCTAACTAATTTTGCCACTGGTCCGATATGCGAATGTAAGAATGATCCGTATTGACGTATTGTTCGGTAGATAAATTAATTGTAAAGAGGATGACATGAATGAACTACTCTGTAAGCTAATAACTTTACAACTTGTTATGTATAAGTATGCAAATGAGCGAAGTGCGGGATTGTAAGTCATCCGGTATAAAAGATCGACGCAACCAACAAGCCAATTGAGGTGTTGTCTTGACGTAAAATTGGCGAAAGTGACATTTGAGTTTCTTGTAAAGATCGACGATTGTTTGAAGTTTGTATCGGAGGTGGAGGTAGTAGATTTAAGTAGTATTTAAGTTTTGTTTCTTTTGTGAATAATTGATTGTTGATATTTGAGTTGACTTAAACAAGTTTTGTTGATTAATTTACTATTGCTTTATTAAAGTTTCAATAAAGCATTTATTAACACTTTTGTAACTGTTTTTGAGTCTAATAAATTTATAGTTTTTTATTATTTAACTTTTTTGAGAAATTCTTCAATTTATTAGTGTAAGTTTCTAACATCGTTTTTGTTGATTTAGATCTAATACTTGTTTAATACTAGTTGTAAGTTTCCACTTTTGTTTTGCTGGTTAAACGTTAGTTTGTTGTTAGATCGTTAATTATTTTTTAAGACGTTACATTGTGTTAGACTGTTTTGTAATTAATTAGTTTTAAATTGAGGTTAACGTTAGTTAGTGTTAGATTGTTTGTAGTTAATTATTTTTAGACTGTTTAAGACCTGAGCTCAGGCTGAACTCTGGATTGCAGAGTCGTTAGACTGTTAGGCATAGTTTAGAATTAATAGTAATTGCATTCATTCTAACCCATGACTTTGCAATGTTGTGAAGATATCTGAGTACTTTAAATAATTTTGTTCAGATAATAACTAACCAGTAAGATTAATTTTCTGCAGTTATGCTATCAGATGAAGATTTAATTTCCATGGTCATTCAATATTTATTAAAAATGACAAATCGTACTAATAAATTAGCAAGCAAATTCTGCACTCCATATACACTATCATTAGTCATTTGATTGAACATTTCCAAACTTGCTTTGATACACCTAGTGAGTGAACCTTAGTGAAGACAATACAATAATCCATGCTTTCAAAACTGCTAATCAATATGATGATAACTTAAGCACATGCACTTCTGCAGTTAAATTCAGGTATCAAGTAAAGTCGGCACAAGACTTTCTAAAAAGGCTAAATATATGCACACCAACAGGAAATGAGACAATGTCAGTGCTCGATTTCGAATCCCTGTACCCCTCCCTTAATATAAACGCCACATGTCTAATATTCTATCACTTCATGCTTGAATACACACAAGAAACAGAATCAGACCCTGAGACTTTAAGAGAGATTGCCCACCTAGTGTGCCATAACTCCTTCTCATTTAAAGGGGTTTACTACCACCAAGTCAAAGGAGTCCCGATTGGAAGTCCAATGGCGGGGATCCTAGCCGAACTAGTAGTAAGGGAGGTAGAAAAACAAATAAGCAATATAATAGGAACAAATACAGTATTATACTGCAGATATGTAGACGATATTTTTGTAATGTGGAAGAATGAAAGTAGAGCAGTAGACCTAATGAATGCCTTCTGTAAAGAGCAATATGGGCTCAACCTGAAATTAACTCTAGAAGATAGAGAGGAAGTTAACTATTTAGATGTGAAAGTTTTATTAAAGAGCAGAAGAATAGAAACAACAGTATACGTTAAGCCAACCACAACACCAGTATTAATTCCAAAATGGTCCTTCAATCCATGGAGTTATAAAAAGGCAGTGTTTGTAGCATACTTTAGAAAGTGCCTAATGCATTGCTCTAACGTAACACACAGAGAAGGAGAGCTAGAAAGGATATACTTATGGGGCAGGAAGCACGGCTATAACAACAGATTCATGGTTAAATTATATGAAGAGCAGAAAGTTAAACATCAAGAAAGTAACGAAACCAGACAACCGACAAAAAGTACACAAGATATAAGAGAACAGACAGACGGGACCCGTTTTTCTATACCATTCCGACTGCATAGGAACAGAACGATGAAACGAGCACTGAAAAATATGAAAAGTAAATTCACTTATATAAGGCCACCAACAATTTTTGACTTACTACGAAATGACAAGCATAAATATGACGAGGAGTACAAATCTGGGGTATACAGAATTCTAGCCCAAAACATGGAGAGTAACGATGAAGAAATATATATCGGAGCCACAGCCCGAAATTTCAAAGAAAGAGTGGCAGAACATAAAGAAAACATCGCTAAAGGCAGACTAAACACAGCTTTAGCACAGAGAGTATACCAAACAAACATTATCGTGAAGTGGAAAGAGGCAAAATTGGCAGGTTGTTTTCTGTTTATTAGTGCTGTGTTAATTTAGTTTTGATTTATAAGATTAACCAGTTATTATTTATGTTTAAAGTTTTCTGCTTTACTTTTCCACTGCCAAAAAACCGCTCAGCAGTTCACAGTACACGGTATTATCTTGAAAGTGTATTATGGGAAAGCTGTATAGACTTCCCACATTTCAGTAGATATAGAGTGCCGACATTTTTAGTATTGTATACTCTAACATTATAATAGTAAATAAAGTGAAAGTTTCTGTTTTAGATTATCAATAACTGAATAAGCAGTCATATTAAAATCTGACGTAAAATTGTGAAGCATCCTTATTGGTCAAAAAGCAGAACGGACAGCTACCGTGATGGTTGAAGTTGAAGCTGCTTCGATTCGATCCGCTGCCGAAAATCCGCCCTTCAAACCAATCTTTGATCGCATGGGGTGATATCAGAAGACAGTTTTCCGTGCTGAAACCACGATAGTGAGAACCAATCTTAATAGGAACCTGAAATTTGAACCTATATTCAATACGTCCTTGGTTACAAATAATGTTTTAATTGACTTGTTTCAATTTTTTCATAATTAATCTTAGACAAGAACTTAATGTAGCTATCGGCGTTAGATGCGTCACATTGCAAACTGCAATGTTAAAAACTAAATTTTAGTCTTCAGGGATCATCAAAAACATTTTTTGACCTGGAAAATAAAATTGAATCCTTCAAAAGAAAATTAAAACTATGGAGGAGAAAGACACAAGAAAACTGTTTTGATATGTTCCCTTTATTTTCAGAATTCATTTCTGACCCAGAAGAATTAAACACACAAGGATTATTTTCATGTGTCAAGCTTTACATCGAAATTCTTCAAACATATTTTGAAGACTTTTCTGGAAAGCTCTGATATTAGATCTGGAAACTTGTGGGTAATTGAACCATTTTTACCATGTGAAAATCACAATTTATCCCTTTCACAACAATAGCAATTAATTGAACTATCTTTGGATCCGCATCTAAAGGCAATGAAAAATAGCTGCAATATGTTTAGTTTTTGGATTGAAGTTCATGAAGAATATCCAACACTGAGCAAAAGAGCACTTAAAATACTCCTTCCTTTCCACTCAACGTACATGTGTGAAACTGCATTTTCTGCTCTTAGTGCTATTAAAACAAAACAGGGAAACCGTTTGGAAGTGCAACCAGCATTGAGATTATCTTTAACTTCTTTGAGACTAATATTGAAAAATTATTGATCGAACTCCAACACAAGGCTCCCATTGAATATATTTATAATTCTATTGTTACTAATGAATAGTATGAAAAATAATTTAGTTATTATTTCTACAAGCATATATTTTTCTTGTTATGTTGAAGTGTATAACAACTTGTATTATTGAATATATGTCTATCCTTTCCTTAAACAACATTTTAAAAGTTTAATTTAAGTCACTAAAATGTTAATGTGTAATGATGGTCCGCAACTCAACTGTGACTTAGAAATGTGGTCCTCTAGCGTAAAAAGGTTGGGAACCACTGCAATAGATGAAGCACCCTGTTCAATTTATTAAGAAATGACAAAAATAAGATCGATTCCTCCTTCCTCCCAGGTGTATATGAAATACTAGCACTGGATAAAGATATTAATCAAAATTTTAATTACACAGGTTAAACTGCTAGATCGCTAAGGAAAAGAATACCTGAACCACAAGCGTGATATACAAAATAATGCAGCTACGACAGCTTTACTGCAAAAAGCCATAATAAGTGACCTAGAGATAGATTGGAACAATGCAAAGCTATTACTAAAAGATGATGTTCCTAAAAAAGGTAGGATGGTTGAAACTTTAACCATCTTTGATAAAAGGAATGCTCAACCTAAACCCATTAATAAAGTGGATACTATAAACAATGCATGGAAGTGGTGCAAAACACGAAAATAGCATCTTTCCATGCAAGACTCTGTAATGATATATATTATGTATATAAAAAGATATCGATAAATTAATTTAATGAATATCCGTTTTAAAACTTTATATGTAATTTTGTGGGATCCAAGGGCTAGGGCTGCTGGAAAACGTCATTTCTCACCCGATCGTAACTTAGCATATGTCTAGGTCCTTCGTGTATGCTTCTAAAGCCAACGTGGTCGTAGTTCTGGCGTTGGCTAAGTCGCTCTTGTGCTCCTGCAGTCTCTGGGCGAGAGTTCTAGTCGTGACACCTATATATTTTGCTGGCTGCTGTACTTTCACGTCTGTAACTGGAATTTCATTAAAAAATTTATTACGTCATCGACCAACACATCGGTTATCTAGAGAACGCTAAATTAAAGACGATGTTCTAGAAGCTTCAATATTTTTTCAGTTGATCTTTAAATCTGTGCGAGAACTACTAGAAGAGTTCGAATTAACGATATTGGAAAACACAGCCTGATGATGGTCGGAGGGACCGAAAA
>AYEL01090983.1:0-20656 GCA_000484575.1 Olivierus martensii | reverse complement strand
ATACTAGCCGATGGCACACAGGTAAATTTTAAGGGCGAAATATGCTCCCAAGCCGCGGTAAAAAGCTCTTTGCAGCCAAGCACCATTGCTAGCATCAGGAACAAACCCGGTAGAATACAGGTCTCCCCGCGAAGTCACAGATGAGTAGCCGCCAAACCAACGCGAAAACTGTAGACTTGCCGGAAGACAAAACTCTACCGACAACCAGGGGAGCTCACAATTTAGCACAACACACGCAGGCCGCAGCCGAAAGGCAAAAGATACACCACAGAGGCCAAACAAGCCCAATAAATTATATAGTCGGGAATACAAAATCAAAAAAGCGACTTTTAGTTCACGTCAACCGATTAAAGTCGGCAATAACCCGAGTGGAGTCCGAGAAACGAACAATTTAATATAATTTATTTGCAAACATAATTTATAAAAAATTTTCCCCTATAGGTACGGGGATTAGAATAGGCCTATCGTCAGCTGGTACGTGTGGTATGAGCCCACTATACTAGCACAAGCACAAGCCCAAACACACAAGCACAAGCACAAGCACACAAGCACAAGCACAAACAAACTGCACAAACACACATTCCCCTATGGGTCCGGGGAAAGAATAGGTCCACCATGCGATCCTATGGGCGGTAAGAACCCGTCGAAAGGATCAATACAGACCCAGAAAAGGCTATCAAACCACCCCTGCAGATCTGGGGAAATATAATATATATAAATAAAAACTTTATAATATACTTATCTCTTTCCAGTGTGGTCTTGAATATTGTTTCATTGCTATGATTCAATCTAGAATACAGATATGAAATTATTCACAATAAACCAAAAATTTTTACTTTGTATCTGGATTCTAGAACAAAATTGTATTAAAAGTCTATTCATTATATTTGGAAATATTAACAATCTTAGAACAAACATTCAAGTTTAGATAATGTACTAATCATTAAAATTCCAATTCTCATTCTCTATTTGATAATATACAATATTGAGAGTGACCAACTGTCTCAGTTTTCTCAGGAATGTCCCAGATTTGATATTCATATCCTGCATCCTCAGTAAATCCTCCCTAGGACACCTAAAATCTCATTTTTCTTCAAAATATATGAAAGAAAATGTAACGTCCCTATATGGTGATTTTAAAAAATGGGGCTGGAACAATGAACCCCATTTTTTATGTCAAATGGATATGCCATAAAAATCCCATAATCTGACAACTTGTTTTCTAGTGGTGCTTTTCTATTTGCTATTAAAGCAAATAGAAAAGCACCACTGGAAAAATGTTCAACCTTTTCTTTCCAGTGGTATTTTGGTCTTGCTGGTTATTATCATTATCATTATCTGAACTGTGAAACATAATATAAATCCTGTGAATTCTGACTATTAATATTTTAAATAAAAACTAATATCATCTTGATATAAAGCTGTTCTCCTCTGTAATTTAATATCGTTTTCTGCACTGGAATACCCTGTTACTTAGAATGCCAGGCAGACTGGCATTCTAAGTAACAGGGTATTCCAGTGTTATCCATGCTGATCACACCCTGATAGAATCAGCTGTCAGGTGAATGAAGGGGCTCAACAAACAGGGCCCAAATCTCTCCAGAAAATACTTTAGCTTTTCTATTTGCTTTAATAGCAAATAGAAAAACAAAACATATTGTACAATATGTATAATTTGTTATTGGACAAATGACTAAATTCCTTTCACTTGGATGTGAAATAACCTATGGAGACTGAATAAATCCAGAATGTGTCCTGGGTTGGTCCTAGAAAATGTTTATCACCTTAAAAATATCCCATTCTATAATTTTCATCAAAAACAATTTTATTGTAAAATGGATAAAAATACTGGTGTTCCTGGAATATTGTGCTTTAGAATGCAATTTTCAAATTCAGAAGTAAATTAATCTTCACTGCTTATTGCTACAAAAACATTTTTTGTTAGAAAAACTTTTTAAATGAAACTGAGAAAGTAAAGAATATCTTATAGTCAAAATAATTTCATAAACAGGAATGTAATTACAAATCTGTTATATGAAGATAGATAAAATAAATGTCAGTTCAATAAAATAATATTTAGAAGCAACTACTATTAAGATCTTTGTCCTCCTAGTTGTTTGGTATATCATTAATAATTTATTTATTGTACATTTAAATATAAAGAATTCGTAACAAAGTAGTTGAAGAGGATGGTAAGGTAAATTAATATAGATATTGAGATATTATCCAAGAGTGTGTAGCTTTTTTTCTAATCTGATATATTTATTTTCTTAAATTATTTATTACAGTATTTATAAAATATTCATTCATATGATAATTTTATTACCATTTTATATCAGTTCTAGACCAACAAATATTATATAATTTATTAATATATATTTTCAGGTAAATGGAGAAACATTAGTAGCTGTAGAATTTGATCGAGAACAATATAGTGAAACAATTTATGACAAAAACCAAATACCTCTGGTCACAGTCCATTATGATACCTTAGGCCATCCACTACAATGGGAACCTAGTCAAAATTTAACTCCTGTAAAATTAGAATATGACAGATTTGGACGTTTAGCAAGATGGGAAAGAGGCTATTTATCGGAAAGATATTCATTTGATATTCAGGGAAGATTGGCAGAGATTCGATATTCAGATAATAGTGGCATAATGTACAGATATGATGACAGTCCTATTAGTTTGGTAAATATAAAAAATCGTTTTTATAAATTTATTCTAAATACAGGTGATCTTCAATTTTGATACAATTCAGATTTCCATGCTAATTAGTCTATTTAGAGATTTTATATATTAAAATCTCTAAATAGACTTTCATATGCTAATTTTAATTTTTGAATGTCAGCTAATGAACAAGCATTTTAAATTATAGCATGGAGTTACTGTTCGATAACCAACAGTTAAATATTGGATAAAATAACCAAATGTAGTCATATTTCTTGTAACGCCAAAAAAATATCTCGATCTTAATATAAAATAATTAATATAAAACATTGTAATTATAAAAATAATTACAATGTTTTATATTAATTATTGCTGTAATTATATAAAACATGTGCATATAAACATTTTAATCAGAAATATATAATCACCTTTGAATTTTTTGGCTAATATGTTGACTTAGTTAACTTTAGACAAGTATTTTTCTAACTTTTTTTACTGAAACCTGTCATTTTGCAGAACTAAATATCATCTGACAGAGATGATGATTTTATTATATATTATTGTGTCATATCTGTCATGTGGTTTTACTTATGACTATTGACACTTACAAGATATTAAATAATAAATAACATATCATCCATACAAGCACTACAAGCAGTCTAGGATAAATCATCATTTATTACAGTTCCTATGCACGTACAAACGTTTTCAGTGCCAATTCGCACCCTCCTCAGGTACACTCACTTAAATTAACAAGATTATTTAAAACTTATTCTTAGAACATAAACAATTCTATTCTAAACTACAATCGAATATAACAGATTTAGAACAACTCTTAGCATAACATAACTTTAAATTCTTTTAGAAAACAAACACGCGCTATACATTAGAAAAATATAATGTCAATACCACTATAAACTAATACATTCTAAGCTATAACTAAACTTATTTATGCTATTTCCGTACTTCTTGCCGACTCTTCTACTTTTTATCTACCCCTGCTTTAATTCGTTTTTTTCTTCATTTCCTCCCTAAGTGTGTATCTCCAAGGCCCTGGCAACTCCCAAGCTACCCTATTGTTCACTAAATTCTCCTTGTCCTTTCTCCTTAATATTTCGATTGTCTCCACCATTACAGGTTGCGTCCCCGGTGCGATCGTTCTTATCACCACTGCTTGCTGCCATTTTATATCCAGATCTCTACTATACGCTTCCATCGCTAAATCGGTATTAACCTTCCCTTTTCTTACATCTCTTCTGTGCTCATCAATTCTTGTAGCTAAGTTGTAAGTTTTGTACATCTACTGTTTTAGAAAGGCTCAAGAATATACAACTGGACGGACAGGAGATATGGGCTACCTATGATTACGAAGCGTTATATCCGTCTCTGAAGTTAGAACTAGTTTGCCTCCAATTGTATAGGTTTTTGATGGAGAATGTACTGGAAGAGCAGTCCACTCCGAGAATATTGCAGGAAATAGCCCACTTGCTGTGTCATAGTTTATACTTCAGATTTGCTGGTAAAATATACGAACATACAGCAACTAGGAGTACCCATAGGCAGCCCTATAGTGGAGTCTCTGAGGGAAATTATACTAAGGGATGTAGAGAAGCAAAAACTAGATCAGCTCAGGCCGGATACCAAGTTATACTTAAGGTATATAGATGACGTCATTGTAGTCTGGAGAAATGAACATAAAATGGGAGATTTAGCGAGAGAATTCTCCTTAGAGCAGTACGGGCTCAGTTTGAAATCGGATCAGAAGAGTAAGAAGGGAATATACTTTCTATAATAATAATTAAAAACCTTCAAAATCTGATTCATCAGATTCGGAAATGAATAAATTCATTAAATCTTCACTTAACATATTATCCGAGTTAGTAGATAACGAGTCTTCATTGTTAGTCATTTTCGTCAACAATATTGCATTTTCGAAACGCGTTTTTTATCGTAGTTTCCGAGACATCATTCCACGCTTTCAAAACCCAGTTGGAGACATTTTCATATGATACACGCTTCAATTTTCCTGTATTTGTAAAATTCTTTTCTCCATCGGACATCCATTGTTCCCATAATTTCCTAACTTTCAATTTAAATGATCTGTTAATTCCGACATCTAAAGGCTGTAATTTTTTTGTCAGTCCTCCAGGTATTATTGCAGTTTTTGCAGATGCAGACTTCAGGGCATTTTCAACATTCTCACTGAGATGTGCTTTCATCGAGTCCATAATTAGAAAAGCTTTAGGATGAAAAAATGAATTTTTTCGTTTTTGCCAGATGCTCTGTAGCCATGACATCATGATTTCTTCATTCATCCAGCCTTTCTCGTTTACACGAATTTCAACACCTTTAAGAAAATTTTCTCTTGGGAGTGTTTTTCTTTTAAATATTAGCATCGGCGGCAATTTCAAACCATTTGCAGCACAGCATAAAACTACCGTAAATGAAGTTCTTTCATTTCCTGTAGTATTTATAGGAATACTGCTTGTTCCCTGAACATCGACGGTCCTGGTAGGTGGTATATCAAATGATAATGGAACTTCGTCCATATTAAAAATCAAATCCTCTGTAAAATTATTTTCGAGAATAATTTTTTTACAAAATGTCACAAAGTCATCTGATTTTTTTTTTCCCAGTCATCAGATAATTTCTGACCGACTGTTGACGACTACGAACAGCCAAATTGTTTCTTTTCATAAACTGGTAGCACCAGAGAAGTTTCCAATATTCATTTCTCGTGCAATAAGTTGAGCTTTCATCCTTATATTTATTGTAGAGACAGCTTTCCCATTTTCTCTCTCTTTCAAAATCCATTTATTTAATTCTTCCTCTAATTCTGGCCAGTGAGGTTTTCCACAGCAATTAGCTCTTTTACGTCGGTCGCATTTTTCAAAATTAGTCTTGTTTTTTTCCCACAATCGAATATTTGATTCGTCAGCGTTAAACAATCTTGCAGTTTCCCGATTTCCTACTTCGGTAGCCTTCTCTATAACTTTTAGTTTAAAATCTGCCATGTAACTTACACGCTTTCGCTTCAATATGACGATATATGAACTTGAATATTTTCAGGACGAAACAGCTCAGGTCAAGACAGAATGCGAAATGACGCTAGTGACTAGCAACTGTAATATCCTTTTGAGGAACCAAATTCATTCTTGAAACTTAATTGGACAAAACTGATTATAGCTGAAATACATCAGCCGAGTCATGAAAACTTTCAGCGTCATCTGTTATTTATTTTATAAAACATAAACGGCATTTCTTTCAAAACTTTATTGTAAGCTTTTCCGATGGAGAGTGTTTTTTATCAGATTATCCGCGGCGGCATATAATATGCACAATGAAATTTGAAACTTTTTTAACACATAATCCGCGGATTATATACAGGAAAATATGGTAAGTAACAATATTGTTTATTTTAACAGAGTTAACCAATATTTTTGTATTATCGACAATATTTTTTCAGTTTTATAAATTTTAGAGCTCATTATATGAAAATTTCAGTTTTTACTTAAAATTTCAAAAATAAAAAATTATCTCATCTAAAACCAAAATAAGATTCAATAAAAAATAATTCAAATTCTACTAATACAATCCATTCAAATTATCTTAAAAAAGATAATTTAAAAAACATTTTTGGCAATTGAAAAATTGAGGAACCATCATTAGAGAGAGATATTTTCAACCAATAAACACAAAAAATTGATCTGTAAAATTAACATTGATTAAATCAAGATTAAATTAAAAAAAAATTTTTTTATCATTTTATGTTTCACTTCCATGACATGAAGACTCATCATCAGACCTTAACAGGTTAAGGTTTAACAAAATTAAATTTTTTATCAATAATTTATATCAATGATGGTCTCATAGTCATAAAGCTACATAAACATTTTACACTTATACTATGAATTCATTAGAAAAATTTCATACAAAAAATTTTTTTAATAATGTCTGTATTTAACAATCAATAAGAGTACCAATTTTTACAAACATACTCCATGGAATATACCAAAAACTATGAACAGCCCAGTTTTATATATTTTTTCACTTCTGTTGATTATACCATCTCCATGCCAAACTGATTATGCATTCAAATAAATGTCATCAATATTTTATTTATAACATTTATTCCTTTCTCCTTTTCTCAATAAATTGTTAAATTCTTTATTATTCTACCATTTTTGAGGTCTTCAATCATTTTTATCACTTTTGCTTCTTGCCAGTTGATTTTTACATCACATGCACTCTCCTTTTGTGAAAAGGCCATCTTTTGTGTATTTAACAAGTTATCATTAATATATTCTGAGATTCTTTTCTCAAAGGCTATGAAAGTATAATCCATATATTTCTTTTCCATCCAGAAATCCTTATTCTTTAATGGGATAATATATACTCCTGGTTTTTTGCATTCAGCTACTCTTTATTGCTCCTGATGATGCTAAATAATGGGTTTCTTCTGTTAAAGGCTAATTCCCATTTTTTTTTTCCTCTATATCTCTTTTTCTTTATAGATGCTTTGTGGATGATGAAAATCATCAATAAGGATAGTTTATTGGTTACTTTACATATTGAAGGAAAATTGGAGGTTTGGAGTTAAATGAAGAGAGAAAATCAACAAAAGAGATTTCAAATCTGAATGCTCTCATTAAGATCATACAAGGAGAATGCAAGACAGAATTGTATAGGAAAGAAACTATATTTCATTAGTCATTGGTAACTCCACAGAAAAAACAAGACAATACAAATTAGATACTTTTAGAACCCTTCTGAGAAGAGTAGAAATACACTATTGTGACCAACAATCTAAACAAAAAGATGTACAATTATAATACAGCAGGCAGAAAGAAGAGGTTTTTCACAAAGGATTATTATGAGGTTAAAAAAACAGATAGATAAACAGTTAAACAAAGTCTAAATATAGTGAGGAATGACAAAAGGAAAAAGATTATAGAGTATTAGATACATGTGCATCATTGATACATTTAGAAAGAAACATATAAAAAAAAAAAAAATCAGGGATTAATCTAGCCTTTAACAGAACAAATATTTTATCATTATCAGGAACAATAATGATCCAGTAGCCAAATGCAAAAAACTAGGAATTTATCAAGAAACAAATAAACAAGCCTTAACTCAGAAAAATTTATCATTAAAATTTAATTCAAAAGTATTTTCAGCTTTATGGCCATTTTTATTCTGTACTAACTCTCATAGTAACTTCTTAATTTTACCTGAAAGTCTCTTCTCCAATAATAGTTAGATAATTAATAATTCTTAGTTAATTATACATATTAATTAATTTATCGTTATTTATACAATCAACAATTCTTTAGAACTAAGGAAATTATTGAATGAAGTTGCCCCTGAAGAGATTGCTGTACTTTGTATTTTAGACTTGAAATCATTTTTTCCTAGTATTATATTGAGCCTATTTGTTCTGAGCTGATTGATTTGTTTTCTACAATTGCTGAAAATGCAGAACAAGTTCAGATGTTTGTTAGAATCATAAACCTTGTAGTAAGGAATGCCTATTTTGAATTAGATAGGCATTGTTACATTCAATTGAGAGGAACCATGATTGGTTTGCCATTAACTTCAACCATAGTAGAATTAATTATTCAGAAGGCAGAGCTTTCAATTGTAAAGTGTATGAAAGAGAACTTTAAATTACAGTGGTGTCTTGGTTAACAACAGCCTCAGATAAATGACATACTTGATTAACAACAAGTGGTTGTAAGAAAATAATCTCTTGGTTAATGACACAGGCTTTGGTTAACAACTCTTAATTATGCAAACTTCTATTGGTAAAGGATATTGTGGCAATTGCTCATGAAATGAACTTGGAAGTAGAGGAAAACAATGTGGAAGAATTATTGTAGATGCATGACCAAGAACTGACTGCTGAAGAGCTAAAAGAACTTTTTAAGCAGCAACGTGAAGTAAAAGGAAATGGAAATTTCATCTGAAGTTAAGGATGGAGAGAAAGAACAAATTACGAACGAAATTTCATCTGAAGTTAAGGATGGAGAGAAAGAACAAATTATGAACTGATGAAATAAAAAACGTTTGAGCAAAGTGGAAGTTCAAAATGTTGTTAAGAAATGGAATCCAAACAAATCTGAGGTTACAGAACTGCAGATTTATTTAATGAAAAGTCCATGCCGTTTTTCTGAAACATTTTAAAAAAGATGCAGAAGCAAACAATTTGACATGTGTTTTTACAGGTCCATTTGTCAAAAAACTCCAAAATGAGCCCAATTGTCCTTCTGATGAAAATTGATAATTAAAAATTGTTTTCATGAACAATTTGTTTTATTAATGTTAATTTTTTTGTAGCAAATAAATGATATTTACCATATTTTTAGAACATTTTAAATGAGTTTAATCTGCATTTTTAATATGTACTATGGTTGTGGGGAAGACATTTTAAATGAGTTTTATCTGCATTTTTAATATTTACTACGGTTGTGGGAAGGAGCACAGAACGAATTAATCAATTTTCAATTAAATCTTATGGGGAATTGCACCTTGGATAGCAATGGTTTTGGTTAATGATGGTAATCTGTTCCAGGATTACTGTCATTAACCAAAACTATCATTGGTTAATGATGATAAAATGGTGCCTTGGTTAAATCTTATGGGTTCAATTCCCCATAAGATTTAATCAAGGCACCACTGTATACTGTATGCCTGATATGTGGATGATATTTTGATCGCTGCAAAAGATAAAATCTATGTCCATCAGTTTTCAAATAGAATTAATAGCAATAAACTATGGTATTTGTTTGCAATGGGAGCAATATAAGTTTGCAGCTGTTCACTTTCTTGATGCTTAGGTTATGAAAAAAGTTAATTTCTATACGACTAAATTGTATTACTATAAACCAGAGACTAGTCCAACATATATTCATTGGAAGTCATTGGACCAGCATGCTGATGAGTGCTGAAAGCACTTTAGTCAAGCATTCCTACAAATTATGCTCTCATTTCAGTTTTAATAAAATGAATTGACTTTTATTATTAACACTTTTAATTCACATAAATATTCAACTAAAAAAGGTACTAAAAATTATTCATCAGGGGTAAAGGATAAATTTTATGTTGCTTCTATTCAGCATAGTCCTGTTGAGCCACATATTAGAAAAATTAATGCAAGCCTTCTTACTCATGATATTCTTAAGAAGGTTAAATTTACTGTTAAGAAAGATTTCAATAGTAAAATACCAGTGTTTCTTTTTATAAAATAAATTCAGATTGAAATAGGATATCATACAAGTAAAATACCTGTTACTAGAAATAAAAACGTCTTTGCAGTGATACGGAATGATAAGTAAACATGGCCAACAATGAAAAGAAATGATGTATATAAAATCTTAACGAATAATGATACTGATGCTTCTTCTTCTTATGTAGGAATAATGGGTAGACAATTGAAAGATAAAATTGATATGCATAAAGGGAACGTCTATCTTTCTAAAACTTCTACTGCCCTTAAATAAAGCAGCATATGATAGTAATACAGGTAAAATTCTGTTATAATGAAATCCATGGTATGTGATAAATTTATTTTTGAAATTTTAAATAAAAGATGAAATTTCAATATGGTGAACTCTAAAATTTGTAAAACTGAAAAAATATTGTTAATAAGTAATAACCAAAATTTTTCTATTTGTTCATTTACTATAATTACTATTTTCTGCCATTTCACTTGAAGTTTCAATTATATAAATAGTGATGCACAGCACAATTTTAAGTGAAAAAAACTTAATGTATTAAAGAATTAAAGTACTTTCAGCTTTAATAAGCCATCTTCAGTAAGTTTACAATAGATTGTTATACCTGAAACGTCAATTTAAACATCAGAAAACATGAGCTTATTTTGTTTTAAAATAATTAATAATTACAAATATAATATAATATTAATATAATAAGAGATTATAAGTATAATAATAAATAATAAAAATTAAAGGTTAAATAATAAAAGGTTTTATATATAACTTCATGGCACCAGTATGTTATATTGAGGATTATTGTTGAGTACGAAAAATGTTTTGTTTCTGTAATGATTGATAACCACGGTCTCTGTTATCCTGATTTCTGCTATGTTATTAACTGATTTTACAATTTTGGCCCAATCTATGTCTATGTCGTACAAATATGACATAGACATAGATTTTTCTTTTTGTTTTTTTCTTTGCTAATGCAATTGTTAATCTGGCCACCTGTATATCACTTTTATGTTCCTTAAAACTAATTGCTGAAGACCTTATTGTACTACCTATATATATTTCGTGTTGTTGTATATTGGTATAGTGTATACCCCAGAGCATTTATGTGGTTGGGTTGGGGGTTTAATATTCTTTACCATATATATGGTAATGTGAGGTTTTTCTTTTCACTCGCTTTTCTAAGTAGTTGCATTGGGATTGAATATGAGACAGATGTTAGATATGTTAGATGTTAGATCAGTGGTTCTCAACCACTGTGCCGCAGCACGTTAGTGTGCTGCCAAACCTTTGAAGGTATGCCACTGTGCCACGGCACACTAGTGTGCTGCCAAACCTTTGAAGGTGTGCTGCAAAAAATTAAGAATGAATTATATTTATGTAATTGTATGAATCATATATATTAATAGTGAAACATTGTTGGCTGGATATCCCTTTTGCAGTCAAACTACTGCACCGATTCCTATAAATAGGGTATCGTTAGGAAAATTTTAATCCTCGAATTTCTGCTACAGTCAAAATTTTTTGTCATTATTCAAAATCTAAAAATTAATGAATAAAAATTAAATTAAAATTATAGTTTCTCAAAACAGGTGAAATTCCCAGGTGTTGCTATAATTTAATAAGGGCCGCCATTTAATGATCCTGTGTATGAGTATGATATAATCTGAATGTAATAAATAAGAATAAATACAATAATCTGTTAATAAAAATTTGTCGTTAAATCTATATTATTATTTAAAATACTTAGGTGTGCTGCCAAATTTTAAAATATTAAAATGTGTTCCTCAACAGAAAAAAGGTTGAGAACGACTATGTTAGATAGTTAATGAATGGGACCATTGCCTCATTTTGTTATAAATGATTTTGAATATTTTGTTAAAATGGAATTTCATATTTTTTACTATTTTACTAAATTTACCATTATAAATACTGTACTGTACATACTGTATGAAAACTGTATGTTACAGCTTTGTTATAAATTCATTATATCGAAAATTTATTATAATGGTGTTTGTTATAATGGAATTTTACCTGTATTACTATTTTTGGAATGATACTCCGGAATTATGTGATAGGTGGGACTGGGAAGCATAACGTAAGTCGGGGTACCTACAGATTCCTAAATCTAATTTCAAGTACATATGTATTAGGTTCTTAACTGGCTCTTTATTACCAAGAAAACAACAAATTATAAAAGTTTATAATATGTATTTGTAATTAAAGACTCTTAATCAACAAATTAGAATGAAATATGCACACACACATATATATATACTATGTAAAATTGTGAAAAAAACAAGTAGGCGAGGGGGCAGAATGAGAAGTTATGTATCTCCAAATTTACATAAGTTGAGTTTATGTAAATTGGGGTATTATTGTATATGGATAAAAATGATTATATCAAAACGAAATAAATCATTTATCAACATAATTTAACAGAAAAAGTGGTTAACATAAAAGGATACTAACTCATTGCCTATGCCTGGGAAACTTTATTTAAGACAGTTAAGGATACTTATTAGTACAGCAATTTAATTATACAGTGGTGCCTCACAATTCGTTGGTCTCGCAATTCAACATTTGAGCTTCGCGGGTTGGTTCATGCACATACATGGAATTGTGTGATGTCATTTGCTATTTCAGTTTTTTTTTTGGCTACTTCGGTGTTTGTCCGTGTTGTTTGTATTAATTTTCAATTCTACAATTTTCAGAAAGTAAAATATTTGTAATTATAGTAGAAGTCGCTTATTGTAATTGTGGATATTGTTATCAGGTGTTTATTGTTATCAAAAATCTACGGTCCCAAATCATCCATATTAAAATGCATTATGAAAATTCCGCTTATAGTAATCAGAATTTAGGTTATTGTCATCAGAATCAATACACCACTATAAAATACCTCATTTAAAATTTAAAAAATATTGCAGATAATACTAAAATATTGGTTAAATCTATTAAAATAAACAATTTTATTTGTTAATTGTTCATTTATTGCTTTGTTTTCACCGAAATTTAGTAAAAAACGAGAAAATCCAAAGATAAACAATTGTCCATCATTTTAAATAATGCAGATTCAACTTAAATGGAAAGATATGATTTGTGTACATTTTTTAATTAATAATTATTAGAACGATGTAAGTTTTTGATTTAATAAAATTCATACAGATAAATATGACTGCTTTTCAAAACTTCGCGGCGCCTTTAGGTGGTTTTACCGCACATCTTGCCCTTACAAATGGCATGGCCTTACTGTTGCCAGATCTGGCAATTTTTAATTTTTTTTTTATTGATGACGAAATATATAGTTTAAAATTGCTGATATAGAGATTTAGCGACTTTATAATTTCTTTATTGAAAAAAAATATAAAAAATTATTTTTGATATAAGAATTTTCTTACTATTGCTCTAGTTCTTCGTGCTTTTCCATAAACTGGAATTGACAACAGCTTAAGCGTAAATCATTTCACTTCACTTTTTCGCTTAGTTGATTACATAATATACAGTATAAAATTCGATAAGTGTTTGTCCATCAGTTGATTATTATTATTATTAGCGTTATCTTTTAATCTAATTTTCATTTTTTTTATTTTTTTTTTATCCCACATCTATCATTTTCTCGTATTCATAGTTTTTTCGGGAGTCCCAACGAAAACGATGAATTGAGATTACACTGTATATAACAGCAAAATATAGTATATACTATATAATAAAAAAACACAAATTTAAATGTAAAGAAATTTAAAACTGCTTACCATAAGTCTCACTAAAAACACATAAAACCAAAGCACTACGAGCAGTGAACTAAAATATTAACGTTTATTATACAGTGGTAAATACTGTATAATAAACGTTAATATTTTAGTTCACTGCTCATAGTGCTTTGGTTGTATGTGTTTTTAGTAATAAAAAAACATCGAAAATTATGCTTTTTTGACATGCACTGCTTAATGTTATCAATCGGTTATTGTTATCAAAATAGATTGGTCCCAAAGTGATTCTAATAAGCGGCTTCTACTGTATTATTATTTTTTGAGTGAAATGTAAGGATGGGTTCAAAGAGAACTGACCAGAGGAATAATTCCGAAAAGAAGTACAGTGATTGAGCAAAGAGACGAAGAAAAAATTGTAGATAAAGTGCAGAAAGGCAGAACAATTAAAATGTAACTCGAGTATGGCGTTCCTAGGACAACTGTGGTAACGTTTTGCAACAGAGAGAGATTATGGGTGAAATTAAAATGTAACTCGAGTATGGCGTTCCTAGGACAACTGTGGTAACGTTTTGCAACAGAGAGATTATGGGTGGTAGAGTGTCTGCTGGAAGACTTCATTCCAACATCTAAGGGCTAATAAATTGTGTGTTGTGTATAATATAGTGTATTTTGTAATTTAGTGTGTTATACAATAGTAAAACACATATAATAAAGTAAATAATATAGTGTATCTCTCTCACCTCACCCATTAGGGGAGTGGGATGGGGACCAATAACAAATAAATCTATTTTACATCATATACAATAAAAAATATTTTTACTTGCTTTAGTGCTGTATAGGACTGATTATTTGTAAAAGTAAGCAAGTTGTTATTAAGTATTTTACATAGTCTTATATGGGAAATATTGTCCTGCAATTCAATAATTTCTCAATTCAACATTACTTCGGTGATGGATTAGTGTCGAATTGTGAGGCACCACTGTATACAAATAGTACTCAACTTACAATGAGTTTGGTTTAAAAAATTTTGAATTTTGCTGTTATAAGTTGGAAATGGTCAGAAGTCAGATATACCAAAATTTATAAATTTCTCATTACCAATGTTTACTAGGACACAATATATTATCTTAATAAATATAAAGAATCAAAACTACAAGAATCAGACACAAAAAATGACACTTTCCATATTTTAGACCATTGGATCAGGGAATCAAATCAGATCAATTGCATTGACCAATAGCAAAATTTATTGATGATATCATCATCATAAGTTGAGATGGCTGTAAGTTAAGGATTACCTATATATGCATTTAAATTATTGCTATTTTTTCTTTTTTATTATATTTAAAAGTCATATTTTTAGTATGTATAAGCTTTACATATTTTGTTATTTGAATTTTGAATTTATCTTTCTGTTCTGTTCTTTTATTGGATTATTGCATAACAGATTACCAATGATGGATTTTTAAAAAACAATTTAATAAATCTTTTAAGTAAATTAGGATATTTAAGCTTGTTTTCTTTATAGTTTATTTATCCATACCCTAGTTATTTGTTATAAGTAAAACAAGTCCTGTTCAGTTAATATAAATAACTGAACAGGACTTGTTTGCATATACAACAATAAGGTTAACTAAGGTTAACTTAATACTTATACAACAATAAGTTAAATCAAGATAATTTTTAATAAAGTACTTTTGGATATCTACCCATTCTCAGTAAACTACAGACTCACTTTACAGTCTGTAGTTTACTGATGATGAGTAGATAACCAAAAGTGCTTTACTAAAAATTATTTTGGTTTGACAAGTAAGCTTCTTGTTGTGTTTTATACATAGGCATATATATATATTAAAAATATATGTAATCATAGAAAAATTTCAAGACTCATTTTACATTAATTCTTGAAAAAATTAAAAAATATATATTTTTAATATTTAAATTATGCATAAGTTTTTATTTTAATTATTTTGGTTTACCTGGAACATCATCTTCATTAAATGTAATATTTATATAATGAGACATTTTTTCTTGTGGAATAAATGTAACATCATAAAGACCTCTACTCTTCATAGACACTTCAGCTCTTATTGATGATTTACGAGTTGTAACTACTAATTCCAGAGTTCCTTCTCCTGCATGTGAAGCATCCACTAAAATAAAAATCAATAAACTATTATATATAAATATTTAAATAATAATAATTAGAAATATGCAAACTGTTTCAAATTCAATTCAATTTTCAAATTAAAACTCAACTTGATTCAAAAATTTTGAACTGTAGTATAAGTACTTGCTATAATATGATACTTTATAGTCTGATATTTTTCTAATTTGGTGCTTCATAATCCATCACATTAAAAAATCACTGCTGTTGAAAAAATTTTACTCTTTGGCTTTACCAGTTGCACTTATAATAGAGTTACTATTATGGAAATATATATTAAGAAAAACTAAACCCAACCAAGTAATGAACCATGTATGTTGGGTTCGGTTTATCTTAGCCCACCCTGTATTATCTTATTATTGTTTTTTTTTTATATTCAATAAAAATTAAGAATATTTGAAAGTTCTGTCAGGGTATTTTATTCTACTGATTTAAAGCATTGTGTTGAACTTACTTGTTCAACATTTATCATTAAAACACAATACTATTAATGATAATTTAAAATCACAAAAAAGTATAAATTTATAAATTTTATATAAAAATATGGATACAGATTCAAATACTGGTTACTTTTTCTTGTACTATGAAAGAGTTATTTAGATAAATTCAATTTTTATCATCATTAAAAGTATTGTTAAAATAAAATTCAAGCTTGATTCAAATATTTGTGATTTGCACATCTCTATTAATAATAAAAATATTTAAATTATATAATTCGTAATGAATAATTATAAAAAATAGAGATCAAAAATATAAAAAAATACTTAATAAACAATTAAGAAAAATCATTTCATTTTGAGATAACAAAATTTATCATAAAATAACATTTTTCAGATTTTCAATTCTTGCTCAATATATAAAAATCACAAAAATTCAAACAAAACATTTGTAATAAATCAAAGACAAACATCTTAATGCAAAATTACATAATTTTAATAATAATAATATTATTTATATTCCAAATTTTAATAATAATAAAATTATGAACAACATTTTTAATTATTGGAAGTTATTTTCATTTTTATAATATAGAATTTTTATAGCTAAAATATTTTTCTTCTATATAATTTTTTTAATTTTCATATTCATAATTAATTGAAACTTAAAAATTATTGAATGAATGAATATTTATATAAAAATATTATTACTATTAATATATATTGATGATGGATCGTAAAACTTCTTTATGCATATACTCAATTTATTTAAAATGAAAATTGATCCTTTGCATCAAGCTATTAGAAACCCTTAATTTTTCTATATTCATAATAGTTTATAAACATAAAATAATAAACACAAACAAACATCATACTTAACAGAATTAGAAATGAAAAGTGTGAAATAAAAGGAAAGTTGAAATAAATAAGATAAAAATTAACAAAATCAAAACATAAATCAATACATTGGTTATAAAACAAGTAATCTTAAAAACAAATTCTATATCGAGAATTATATTCAGCCTTATCTGAGCCCCTAAGTGAAAGTAAAATATGGGGATCCCTTTAAAATTATTGCAAGAGAAATAAAACAAAAAATAATTTTAAACATTTGCACCAAGTCTCTGCTTTTTATGCTATTAAATCTATGCAGAAATTTTCCTTCTCATCACAATATGTTATAATGAAAATGGACTCTCAAAATTATGGCTCCCAGTATTTTCCTATTTTACATATTGCAAAAGCTTTGGTTTGATCATCAGAAGGATATTAAAAAGAAGTTCATTTATCATCAGATAAAACTCATCATTGTGATATTATGTTATAGAAATTTATATAAGTTATATAAATCAAAATTTTTCAAAACTTCAATAATCCAACTAAAAGATTTTCAACAAAGGGACTGGCTATATATGAAATCACTACAAATGGATCCAACATTTTGAAAGAAGAAAACTTGGATAGAGCTAACAAAACATGAAAATAGTTAAAATGGTAATTTCATGTTAGTTGCGTTGATTTTGTAAAGGCAATAAATATGATATTGACTTAATGTTATTTATATAATAAGATACTGAACTTTAAATTCATAAATGGAAACTTAGAAAACTAAACTACTTAAGTTCATTAAACAACAATTTTAAAACAGGAAATTTTTAGCAGTAAACTCAGTAGATATTTTTTACTTTATTTTGCAAAGTACTTTCGGTTAATCGCCATCATCAGCGCTATACATTAATATACAGAAATATTCGAAAAATCGTTCGAATATTGCTAACAGTTTCAAAAGAACGATTTTAAAAAACGAACAAAATGCTAAATTCAAATTACATTAAATAATCATATTATCTTATAGTTAAAACATATCAAACAATTATTACTATTAGCAAATTATATTACTTTAGAACTATAACAGTAATTAATTGATCAATTTCTCAAAATGTATGTGTACAGCCTACTTATAAAACTAAATTATAATTTGTTTAAAGCGTAATTCCCTGCATTAGATACATTTTCAGATTGTTTGTCATTAATTACCCTTAAATATTTATCTCTTTTTAAAATCTCTATTGTCTCAGCTAAAAATTTATTCTCATTTTTGTCGACTTTTCTTACTATTTTTGATTCTTCCCATTTAATGTCTATACTGGATTCATAGAATTTTTTAGCTAGTGCAGTTTTCATATTTCCAGTCTTAATGTCATACTTGTGTTCCTTAATTCTATCTTTCAAGCATCTTTCCATGACTCCTATATAAAATTCTTTTTCATCTTTGATGTCATTGGAGTTCTTTGAGATTTTCTATGAGCAATTTTTAGCAGTAAACTCAGTAGATATTTTTTACTTTATTTTGCAAAGTACTTTCGGTTAATCGCCATCATCAGCGCTATACATTAATATACAGAAATATTCGAAAAATCGTTCGAATATTGCTAACAGTTTCAAAAGAACGATTTTAAAAAACGAACAAAATGCTAAATTCAAATTACATTAAATAATCATATTATCTTATAGTTAAAACATATCAAACAATTATTACTATTAGCAAATTATATTACTTTAGAACTATAACAGTAATTAATTGATCAATTTCTCAAAATGTATGTGTACAGCCTACTTATAAAACTAAATTATAATTTGTTTAAAGCGTAATTCCCTGCATTAGATACATTTTCAGATTGTTTGTCATTAATTACCCTTAAATATTTATCTCTTTTTAAAATCTCTATTGTCTCAGCTAAAAATTTATTCTCATTTTTGTCGACTTTTCTTACTATTTTTGATTCTTCCCATTTAATGTCTATACTGGATTCATAGAATTTTTTAGCTAGTGCAGTTTTCATATTTCCAGTCTTAATGTCATACTTGTGTTCCTTAATTCTATCTTCCAAGCATCTTTCCATGACTCCTATATAAAATTCTTTTTCATCTTTGATGTCATTGGAGTTCTTTGAGATTTTCTATGCTCCAGATTTGCATTTCTCTTGTTTTTTATCTTTGTCATTTCTCAATAATTCAAAAATTGTTGGTTCTCTTTTAGTTACTAAGTTTGTTATAGTCTTCTTTGCATATTTTCTAATAGTCCTATATTTCATTAAATGGTAGGGGACAGAAATTATTCGCTCCTTTGATAAGATCTCCAAAAAAACATTTCCAATGTATGAAAAAAGGTACTGTAGTTATTTTGTCATTTTTAATACATTTCCATCCATATATACTTACTAGGTGGCGCTTTGGTAATAGCTGCCGTTTGCTGATAATTACGATAATTATTAGAAAGTTATTTTATTTTACATAAATATATATAACAAAAAGAAATGCCTTTTATTTTTAATATAACTATGAAAAGCAATAATATGTGAATAAAATAAAGGCGATGCAAATATGAAAATAATGAAACTCAAGTTAGGCAGTTGGCAACTTATCTTGTTACTATGTACACTGACTCGTAATTTTACAAAGGCGATCTTTCAAATCCGTCAAAGAAAATAATGAATACTCTTTTATTACGCAAGTAAGCGCATATGTTTTACACTCTGGTGAAAGACAAGAAAATTGTTATTTTGAATAATATGAAAGTTTAATTTTAAAGTTCAAGTTTACCGTAAAAAAACAATATAGGTGGCGCGGAACTATCATCATTCCTGTATAGAGACATGCTGTCGTTTCTCTCGCTGAAATTAGCGAGAGACCCGACCAGGTCTCTTGATATCTTTTTCATTTTGTTCTGCCTGCCAATGTTCCTGTCTGATTTTGTCTTTCATTACTTTATTTTGTATTTTCTTTAAAAATTTGTGTGTATAACAATGTTTTAATTCTGTTTCATATATCTTGTTACATTCCTCTTTTCTAACTTCTGCATTACAATATGTAACCATACCTCTAAAGTAAGTATAAAATGCTGCCCTCTTATATGATATCGGGTCATCAGACTAATTTGGGATCAATATTCTGTTCACTGTAGGTTTTTGATATACACTCATGTTATAAAATAATTTGTCTTTCTTAATTAGAATGTCTAAATAATGCACCTGTTTACTGTGTTTCTGATCTTCTTTTAATGTTAACCTATAGGCTTTATCTGTGAAAAAATTCTCTATATCTTATGTCCTATCCTCTTTTCCCCATATGGCAAAAACTGTGGAGATTGCGATCGGTTACGTGTCAGATGGCCAAATTATAAATTAATATTTTATTTATTTAAAGAAACGTGAGTAAGGGTGCTCAGAGTCCGAAGGTGTTGGAAAGTTAGAGAATAACCACACATTAAATAAAAACATATTAAATATAAATTATCTGAATTATAAGCACAATGTTTAAAGTGGAAAATAATACACAATTTCACTGAAGCGCTTTCAACTTTAATAAGTCATCATCAGCAACAAGGAAAGTTACATGTTCAAACAACAGAACAGAACTTAAGAACATAAAATTATA
>AYEL01090981.1:0-68464 GCA_000484575.1 Olivierus martensii | reverse complement strand
CTAGGCGGCTATCCCGTCCCTCGCCGCCAATGTGGCCAGGAACCCAACTGTGGGAGAAGCTGGTTTTACCCCGGCCATTCCACTAGGCGGCTATCCCGTCCCTCTCCGCCAATGTGGCCAGGAACCGAACTGTGGGAGAAGCTGGTTTTTCCCCGGCCATTCCACTAGGCGGCTATCCCGTCCCTCGCCGCCAATGTGGCTAGGAATCGAATTTTTACACCGGCCAGAACTGGTGTTTGGTAGAGGTTTTTATCCTATTCCTCCTTTCTGACACACACATGAATTGTATAAAATTTGACAGTTGTGTGATGTAAATGATTATATTTTTCGCCGCCAATGTGGCCAGGAACCCAACTGTGGGAGAAGCTTGTTTTACCCCGGCCATTCCAATAGGCGGCTATCCCGTCCCTCGCCGCCAATGTGGCCAGGAATCGAATTTTTACCCCGGCCAGAACAGCTGGTTGGTAGAGGTTTTTATCCTATTCCTCCTTTCTGACACACTTATGAATTTTATAAAATTTGACAGTTGTGTGATGTAAATGATTATATTTTTCATTTTGATATTATTTTTTAAGTGTTTAATATGTTCTATTTTATAAAATACGGGTATGTATTTTTTGTGTTAATTTCTTTTGACTGCTGTGTTATATAAAATATTTATAAGGTAATTTTATTATGTGAATTCTGTTTTCATACGCTAATTTACATATTTGTATAGGCTTACACTATTTATAATTTTCCTATTCGCATACATTATGTAGGTAATGGGTGAAACGAAATTAATAAAAAAATGAACAGAAATATGTTTACGTCATGTATTTATCTTCTTTACTGACGCATAAGTTTAATAAATTGTCATAATTATCACAGCTTCATTCTACTAACGAATATTTTTGTAATATTCCGATAGAAATACTATCAGATTTCATACGGATATTCAGAAATAGAAAGTTACGATTTTTATGAAAATTGGACTAGAATTCTTTTGGGTTTGATCCGCTCTCCGCTGAAAATTTACATTTTTTTAAATAAATAGGTTACGCTAATTTACATATTTGTATAGGCTTACACTATTTATAATTTTCCTATTCGCATACGTTATGTAGGTAATGGGTGAAACGAAATTAATAAAAAAATGACAGATATATGTTTACGTCTTGTATTTATCTTCTTTACCGACGCATAAGTTTAATAAATTGTCATAATTATCACAGCTTCATTCTACTAACGAATATTTTTGTAATATTCCGATAGAAATACTATCAGATTTCATACGGATATTCAGAAATAGAAAGTTACGATTTTTATGAAAATTGGACTAGAATTCTTTTGGGTTTGATCCGCTCTCCGCTGAAAATTTACATTTTTTTAAATAAATAGGTAATTAATATTGATAAATAAAATTTATTGTTATAAAAATATTTAATTTGTTTTGTATAAATAGGAGCACATATCTATGGAATTTAACTGAGACTGATTTATACTGGTAGAAAAAGATTCTGGAAATAATATTATCAATGTTTAGTTTAATTAAATATTGGTAAATGAAAGTTAATCATTCAAACGAGCATTAAATGAAAAATTTTAGATAATAAAATTAAACAAAGAGTAGTAAATTAAAAAACGACATTCGGTTGACAGGAAGAAAATCTTCACGGTAATGTTTACCATGAATAAAAGCACACCTCGGTGATAAATGTTAAAACTATAGGCATGTTTTATAAATAGCCCAGATTCGTTATAATTAGTTACATTTTTTATTTTTCTAAACTTTGAATCGTTTCCTGTATAAGTAAATACTCTGATTAGCTATAAATTTAATTCAAAAAGGTAATTTGCTTACCAGAACATCCTGGAATTCAGAATAAATCGTCTTCTGTATGGCTTTTCGTTGATTTTCACTAATTTTCCAGCAACAATTGATTTTCCGAAAAGATATTCTTATCATTGTTACATTTCGAGTATTGTTATCAAATTTCGATTTTTTTTTTAAATTTATAATTCTTAAACATTCGGTTGACAGGAAGAAAATCTTCACGGTAATGTTTACCATGAATAAAAGCACACCTAGTGATAAATGTTAAAACTATAGGCATGTTTTAGAAATAGCCCAGATTCATTATAATTAGTTACATTTTTTATTTTTCTAAACTTTGAATCGTTTCCTGTATAAGTAAATACTCTGATTAGCTATAAATTTAATTCAAAAAGGTAATTTGCTTACCAGAACATCCTGGAATTCAGAATAAATCGTCTTCTGTATGGCTTTTCGTTGATTTTCACTAATTTTCCAGCAACAATTGATTTTCCGAAAAGATATTCTTATCATTGTTACATTTCGAGTATTGTTATCAAATTTCGATTTTTTTTTTAAATTTATAATTCCTAATTTTTAAATATTTTAAAGCTATGCTAATTCCGTTTGCGCTACTGCCCTTTTGATCGTAACAACGCCTACATCCATTAGTGCTTTCCAAACATTTCTTATTTGCTTCGTAAATTCTTAACTATTACATTGTTACATTTCGAGTATTGTTATCAAATTTCGATTTTTTTTTTAAATTTATAATTCCTAATTTTTAAATATTTTAAAGCTATGCTAATTCCGTTTGCGCTACTGCCCTTTTGATCGTAACAACGCCTACATCCATTAGTGCTTTCCAAACATTTATTTGCTTCGTAAATTCTTAACTAGTATTTGATCTACTCTCCTTTTCTTAACTTCGTACAGCTTATCGTTGGTCATTCATTAAAATAATATATTATGCCCCTGGAAAAGCAACTTCGATGCGATTTTTCTTCTCTACGAACATTTTATTTTTTTCGTCAAAGGATTAGTGTAACAAAATTTAAGCATCCGCCATAACATGAATTCGTTTTTAAACACCCGTTTAAGATTATTTCTTTATTTAATAATCTAAAAGATCCGAGATAAAGTAGCCACGTTCAACACCGTGCTTTCCCACCTCTTAGTTTTTCGTGGTCTTTTATATACTAGTTATCTCCTGGCCACTATTGCCCAAATATATCAAAAAAGAAACATTTTTTCTTATCTGTCAAATTTGAGAATTTTTAGTTTTTGCTGCATCCTTGTGTACAATACTTTTGCTTGTTTTTTCTTTCTCCAGACCAAACTTTGAAATTTTCTTTACACGAAACTGGTAACTAACAAACTGTCGATTTACCGAATCAGTTATGTAGGTAATAATTATCATTTCTGAAATAAATAAAATATTATTTAAATAAGATGTTTATGTGCCTTTTCTTTACACGAAACTGGTAACTAACAAACTGTCGATTTACCGAATCAGTTATGTAGGTACTAATTATCATTTCTGAAATAAAAAAAATATTATTTAAATAAGATGTTTATGTGCCTCGGCGCGCCGAATGCCAATTCAACCCTCGGGCCGGGGTACAGCCAACGTTTTTCGATCGAATAGTCAGAAATTGAAGTCAGATAGCAGAAAGAAGTATACGATCATAAATAGGAAATAAATTATGATAATTTAAAATTAAACTTATAATAAGATTTGGATTCAGTTTTCTAAAAGATGCCATTGAAGATTCCAAGCCAGAGGAAATAGTAATGGCGGCACTTCCACGTCTGGGGTTTGCACTTGCGCAGAAACATTGACTTCACACGCTTATTCCTTTATTATTCGTGGTACAACAATGTGTTCACGGGGTAACTCCGGGGCAAAGCGCTATGTCGGACTCGAGTCAAGACATGACTACTTGTAAAATTTAAATGTATGCTAATTAACTGTCTGTATCAGTGTTGTTGTTATTATTATTATTGTTACAGTACATCAGTGTGGGCACGGAGTATCTCCGGGGCAAAGTGCAAGGTCGGACACGAGTCAAGACAGCTATTTGTGATTTTTAATTGTGAGTTAACTGTCTGTGCTGAGAGACTTTCTTGCTATGTTGTATGTATTGAATAATGATGCTTTTCGAAGTGTTACGTATATCTTGGGACGTAGATCCAGTGTTTTGAGGCTTTTGTGTAGAGTAACTGTCTGTGCTGAGAGACTTTCTTGCTATGTTGTATGTATTGAATAATGATGCTTTTGTTACGTATATCTTGGGACGTAGATCGAGTGTTTTGAGGCTTTTGTGTAGGGTGTGAGGGATTATTCTTGTTGAGGAAATAATGATGGGTACTGTGATTATCTTTTGCATTCCCCAAAGACGCTTAATTTCTTTTGGAAAATTGTAGTGATTTTGTGTAAAAGGTTCTAATTATACTATGCTAAATAATTTTTTCTTATTTTTGATATATTCCACGAAGATCGTAATTTTCTACCTTGCTTTGTACCAGTAGCGGTTGGTTTTCTCCTAAATGTGTTCCCTTTTATAAGTAAATAGATAAATAATGTTGAGAAAACAAAATTCATTCATTTAGAAAGAGTTTAAATTGTTTTATATGATGAATAAGAACATATATCTAAAGAATTTTATACTTTTGTATTTATTAATACCGAAAGAGAAACTTTTTATACATAAAATACGTTTACAGTAAAATCGATAAGAAACAATTTGTGTTTGTTATCTACAGCGTACAGTATATTATAAAATTATAGTGTAACTTAACTATAAACCAATAAGTATCATTTTACTTTTAATTCGCTTTAAAACCCTTTTCAGTTTAAAAACAAGATGTCAAATCCTGGTAGCAACTATTCAAACACGAATTCGACAAAAATATTTTACATAATAAATAAGATAAAGAGTAGTAAATAAAGAATAACATTGATGTAGAATCAACAGGAAGAAAATCTTAACCATAATATCTAAGATTAATAAAGGCCCAAAGTCCATAGCCATGTTTTAGAAACGACTGATAGTTTTTGATTTTTCTAAACTTTGACTCGGTTCTGATAAAAGTAAAGATACCGATTAAACGTAATTCAAAAGGATAAATTGCTTACCAGAACATCCTGGCCTTCAAAAGCGATCGTATTCTGTATGGCTTTTTGGATTTTCACGAATTTTCCACCAACAATTGATTTTCCGAAAAAATATTCTCGTCATTGTTGGATTTTTAATATTGTTATCGTTTTTCGATTTCTTTTTAATTTATAATTTTTTAAATATTTTAAAGCTAGGCTAATTTATACATAACTCCGTTTGCGCTAATGCCCTGTTTGTCATACCAACGCCTACATCCATTAGTGCTTTCCAAACATTTCTTATTTGTTTCGTAAATTCTTAACTAGTATTTGATATACTCTCCTTTTCGTTACTACAGGGGTGGATTTATGCATGATCTTTATGGGCTGCAGTCCAGGGCCCAATTCGATCAAAAAGCCCCCCTTGGCGGTCAAAAAATAAAAATTAAAACTATTTAAATTAAAAATTTAAGAAAATAACTTATACAAAATTTTTTCGTACCTAGATAAAGTTTAAATCGTTGGTGCAACACTATTGGATTTGAATAAAATATCAAATATCAATGTTTTAAATGAGAATAAATAGTAAATACGGCTCTGTCGGTAGTCAGTAAAATCAAAATATACATTGCCATTTGTCAATTATGCAAATAATGTGGCCATGTCGGAATGGGAGTGCGAGTCTAGCTCCTGTAAAGCGTGTTAGCTTAGCGTAGCTCTCATCATTTGACATTTTAGGTTAATTGGGTAGAATCCAAACAGTGTTAGTCCAGGGCCCCCAAAGTTAACGGTCCGCCCTTGCGTTATTACATACAGTTTGCTGTTGATAAACGATTGTAAAATTCTATGCGCAATCCTGCGCAAAATAACGCAGGGAATTCGTGAGCGAACAGACTACATGAAAAGAAATTGCTGTTAAGTTCTCACCGTTATGATGTAGACTTGGTTGCGCGCGACGTAACCAAGATTGGCGCGTGACGGCGCGAAATGAAGAAATAGACTCTTATTAGACTCAACTCACACGTACCACAACCACAAAACAGTGGATGACGAACAGGGTCAAGGAACGGATTGTGTTCGTGAACCGAGGTACCACTGTATTATATTATCGAAAAGCAACCAGTGCGATTCGTCTTTTCTATTAACTTTTTATTCTTTCGTAACGTAACAAACATAACCGAAATTTATGCACCCGCTATATCATCGCTTTCGCTTTTAAATATTTTTTTAGTTTCACCTTTTTTTATTTAATAACCTAAAAAGATCTAAAATTAAGTAGCTATGTTCAACGCCATGTTTTCCCATCTCGGTTTTTGAAAGAACAGAAAGTCGTTTTATACACAGGGTGATTTTTAAGTCGATACATTTTTAAACTGTTTATAGAACTCATTAAAACAAACAACTTTTACAAATAACTTTAAGTCAAAAATAAGAGAGATACGGCCTTTACAAATTTGTAAAATTCTATGCGCAATCCTGCGCAAAATAACGCAGGGAATTCGTGAGCGAACAGACTACATGAAAAGAAATTGCTGTTAAGTTCTCACCGTTATGATGTAGACTTGGTTGCGCGCGACGTAACCAAGATTGGCGCGTGACGGCGCGAAATGAAGAAATAGACAGACTCTTATTAGACTCAACTCACACGTACCACAACCACAAAACAGTAGTTGCTGGTGGACGGTCGTAAATTATAATTAGATTAATATAGAAACGCATAATCTAACTCAGATAGACCACTAACTGAAGTCGATTTCAACCGCTGTCGCAACTTGTGGCGTGGTTCTGTTGTGGTACGTGCGAGTTGAGCCAATAAGTCCTCCCGTGTGTCTACCGGCGTCTTAAATACCAAACTCTTCGCGTAACTGCATAAAAGAACTCGAGATTAACCAACCCATTCGTAACTGCTGCCCATCCATCTTTGGTTTCGGACCTTATTACTTTTGGTGTTGGACTGACCACTGTATACGCACTCTGTAGTTAGAAGGACGTTGACAAATAAGTTATTTTCTTGTTAAAGTTATCGCTTTATTTCCTTCCATATATAACGCTTCGTTTTATATTGCGAACTAATCAACCAATTATCACTGCCACGGAAATTCTATAGTTATGGAGACGTCTGGTGGATATCTTGTAAATATAAAATTCCAAGGAAAATCATTTTTAAGATTTTTTTTACTTAATTCCTTCTTAATTGGTTAATAGTAAATAGCGAATCATATTATCCATTATACGGAAAATCCCTATATATATTTTAAAAAGCTGAATTTAAACTACTAGCCAAGTATAATATCAGACGGCCTGATAAATTAATGCACCAATATGGCAAAGATGCAAATTTCATTAAATAAACATTGGTAAAAATATATAAAATCATGCGGGGATAAATGGCAAAATGAGCTCCGTTTCCGAATAGCCTAATTATATACTGTATATAATTCACATGGTTTAAAGTAAAAAAATCATTACTGAAACTATAAATCCTAATGATTTCTATATTTGAAATGCCGCTTTTTCAAATTTTGTTAAAAGTAAGTTCGACACAATTATAATTAATGGCAAAAATGACCTTATTTCCTTACAAATTCACTACTTTTGCTTATAATAGCAGTTAAAATTAGCTGACAGAATAAGAAAACAAACTACTTACCCAAATTTAAAATAAATTGGGTTGTGTATGGCATTTTCACGAGAAATTCGACGAATTTTCCACCAACAATAAATTTATTGTATAAATATTCCAACAATGACTTTTCTCCGGTATTATTATCGTATTTCGAAATATTTTTTAAACTTCGATATTTTTTTCACCAATAAATATTTAAGACACAATTTTTAATCAAATTCGTATATTTTTTATGATCCTTCCATTATAACGTTTCTTTTTCTGTCTTATTTTTACCGGGTTTGATTTTTCCATCTTTACGTTTCCTTCGTATAGTGTTATTAAAAGAACAACGAAATTTATATTTAAATGATCTAAGACAGTGTATTTAGTAGAAATGAATATTTTCGGATCCAAAATCAAATAAATGCAGTCGAACAATAGTATTCGACTGTTGTCTTTGTATACAATTTAAAAAAATATTTAAATTTCATATTATTAATGTTACTCAAAAAACAATACTAAAATTGATATATTTTATCTGAATGCATAATGTATTCATTATGCATTCAGAATATAATGTATGCATTGTATTATATAATATGAAAAACATTGAACAAGTTTATATTATAGGTACGGTATCCCTCTTATAAGAATCCTTTCTAAGAGAACGTTAACGTTTATGAAAGGATTCGTATAGGCATCCATTATAAATATTTTGAATATGCCGACTATTTAGTGTCTGAAGAAAATGGGAACGAATGTCAACTTGGGCGGACCTACTAGAACAGTGGTTCTCAACCAGAGGGGAATTTTAGTGTTTCAGCTGGAGTGGAATCACTAATGAAATAAAATGTCCGTTATAAACTATTTTTTTGCTACAATAATGTTTTTATTTAATCTTAAAGGTCAAATCTAATTTTAATTGTATAATGTCAATGACTAATATAATTTTAATTGTCGTACGATATACAGTAAATACAGCGGCTATCAGAGAGGGGCGGCTGCCCTAGGCCTCACGATTTAGGGGTCTCAATTTATAACTGTTAGAAAAAATATATTTGTATATATTTATATTATTCGAGCTTCAATGTTTGTCAAAATTTGAAGTTCTCTATCCATGTTTTCGTTTTTTCTTGTATACTTACCACTATATATTTGTCAATTTTTTGAAGGGCCTCAAAAATATTATAGTTGTCCCGGGCCTCGCATTTTCTCTGAAAGTCCCTGAATATAGATACGCGCAGAATGAAAAATACATCTTTTGAGGAATTATAAGTTGGAAAGGGGAATGGGAGCAAAAAAGGGTTGAGAACCACTGTACTAGAAGCTATTTTTTTTTTTATTATCCATCTTAGTGCCGTAGGATGGGCAAAATTCCAACGCAGAATGAAAAATACATCTTTTGAGGAATTATAAGTTGGAAAGGGGAATGGGAGCAAAAAGGAGTTGAGAACCACTGTACTAGAGGCTATTTAATTTTTTTTTATTGTCCATCTTAGTGCCGTAGGATGGGCAAAATTCCAATGATGGTGCCGCCTATTTACGTGTTTTATAACAACTTTATAAAAAATATGTCGTCACGTGATATCTGATGACAAGTAATGATAGTTTAACGATCGCTTTGTATGATCGTTTTCTCGCTATCATTATATTTGTTTCGAGCGATCGAAACCAAGATACTGTACAGAAGTTGCTAGTTTCGGGAATAATTTTCTGTTTAGTTGTGAAATCGTATCCGAAATTGAATTATTCTTACTCTAAAATTATTTCAATACGTTTTTTATAAAAATATTTAGCAGTCTTCGTGATTCCGTTCTTTAAGACATTCACGATTGTTTAACATTAATGGGTCTAGTCTTGCTCGGGGTGACTCCGAGACCTTAACTACTTATTACGCGCATCAATAAAATTTTTAACCTATTTAAATATTAAAACGATGGTTCTTCTCTAAGTTTTATGATATAAAACTTTTGACAAACGGTGTTTCTTACTTTTCTCCTATTTCACAACTTAAGATTTCAGTGGCTGACCACTACTGTCTCGTTAACGATCTAATAATTAATGCAAATAATTCAAAAATTATAATCTTCTGATAACATAAAATACACTATTAAAATTGATAATGATTTGTAACAAAATATTCGAGATGATCAATGATGGCCATTACCTTTCTGTACGTTTCTCAAATAATGCAAATATTATATTGTATTACATAATATGAAAACATGGAAAAGTTCATATTATAGTATGAGATCTCGTATCTTTTCTAAATGGCTAAAATAAAAGTCTCCCATTTATCTATATCGATTTCCTTCTGACTTTTTCACTTCGCTACTAAAAACATTTTGTATAAGCTATCTGTTTAAATTTTAAATATTGTATCTCCGATAAAATAAAACTCCTCTGTAAGTTTATACATTTATTTGTCATTCCTTACTTCAGTTATATCAGTATCAGACTTTATGTTAAAAAAATAAAAAAAAAATTGAAATTAGATTAATTTCAAAAGATTCCTTTAGAAATTTGATGATTTTATATCCAATAGTTATTCAATTTTTGTGGAAAGTTGGGTCTTAGAATCAGGGCCGGCTCAACACACGATGGAAAGGACCTCCCGCTCAGGACGTTGATATTTAAGGAGCACTGACCCATTTTGTTTTATTATTATTATAATAAGACAATTATTCTTGCACATAATTTAAACTGGGCTGTTGCTCAGTCCGCTTATCGTTCAAAATTGATGAATCGAGGGGGCGCAACAATAATTTTTCGCTCGGAGGGAAAGCTCTAGCGTCGGTACTGTAGAATAATTATTAGAGAGGTCGGTTTCGTTTAATGTCGGATAACTGAAGTGTGGAAGATTCCAAATAATTTGAAGAAAAATTTTTTTTAAATAGGCTAGTCTAATTTGACGTGCGTATTAATATACGTAAACGATAGAAACATGCAAATATTTTCCAATCGGAACTGTTTCCGGATGGAGGGTGGACTGACGATAAAAAGGAGTGGAATCTAGTTGGTGTCGCCTGTTTTCTGTTATCCTTTAAGATGATTTCTCTGTTCATTCTAATGATAGAAATATATCAATATATTTACGAGAAATATTTGTATCCCTACGTTGGAAATATGATTCAGTTGGAAAAGACCACCCGAGGTAAGAACCTTGGCTTTATTTGTAGGCCTAACAATTAAAATGAAGTCGAAACCAGATATCCACTAGACATTAACTATATTCGGTCAAGTGGTGGCCGAATTTGGTAAGACTACGCTATACGTAGCGAAGTAATTTATTGGTAACTATATTCAGATTCGAAGAACTTGGTTTATCCTTTTCATCTTGGTTTTTGTGGCCGAATTTGGTAAGACTACGCTATACGTAGCGAAGTAATTTATTGGTAACTATATTCCGATTCGAAGAACTTGGTTTATCCTTTTCATCTTGGTTTTTTTTATCTTTTTAGCCCAACAACGCTTGTGGAGAAAGGACTTTATACAACGTTACCACCGTCGCAGCGGTTTGGGAGAAGAATTTTGGGAATCTTATCTAACCTTGGACTACGATAGAGAGGAGGAGGATGAGAGAGACGAATTTTGAGATTTTCCTTTTTCCGAACAAATTAAATTTTGCAATGTTTTTAGCAGCCGAGCCTATTTTTCTCTGATTCGTGTATGAAATATTACGAAATTAAAGATTTAAGACGAAAACTTATATATCGTTTGTATTTATTAATTAAAAGTCGTACGTCGCTTAAAAGTTGCGTACCAGTACCGTACTTATAAAGTATTCGGCTACCTTTTTTGGACTTTTAATTCGAGTTTTTAAAATATACGATATCGGTGGATATTTTGTAAAACTAATGAAAAACGTTTCGTGTTTAAGTAAAATGACAGAGAAATTTGGATTTATGGCGATTTAGAAGCTACTTAGTTGGCCTTATTGTTTTATACGTGAGTCAAAGAATCCTGACTTTGAAATTTCAGAATTCTCGATGGACGTGCCCAAATCCACTATAACTATAGAAAAGTTCTATAGTTATAGTACTAGTTATAGAACTCTATAGTTATAATAAGTTATAGTTAATAACTATAGAATTCAGTGTTCGCTCGCGAAAGTAGCCCACCAAACGACGTCCTCGTTTTACTAACATTGAGCAGTTAATCCAGTTGTATTGTATAAAACATCCTTGGCTCACCCGACGAATTTTACCCGTCTATATTATTCCTTAAATTATAATTTTAAGTGTTTGCTCGAAAATCCGGACTTTTATACTGTATTCTAACCTTCCAAGTCTCGAAAATCGGGGCAACTATCCTCCTTTATCTGTACCTGGCTTATTTTTTCTCGAATGTATTGTATTCGTTCGCATATTCATTATATTTTTTAAAGCTAAAATACATTTGTGAGAAAGAATTCAAACGATAAAACGCTATTATTTCATTAAGTACTCTTTAATCCGATTTGGATCAAAACTTTTTAGGGGAGTAAAAGGTATATACAATATATATATATTGGCGCACCTGGGAAGGGAACCCGGATCCTCCTGCGCGGCACGCCAACGCGTTAATATTCAATTGATAATTAAAAAATATATATTTAGTAATAAATTTTGAGATTAAAGCAGAATTTCGAAACAATACATCGGAAAACAATTAAGAAAACAAAAATTCGAGAAAATTTTTATTTGTTTGGCTGGAGGGACAAGAATTGGGGCTAAAATAATTTCATGAATATCATTCTTTGGTCCGAAGATTTTGGTAGACAGGTGGAATTTATGGTGAGTAACTGCTGGCAAGTGAGATGTGGTGCTTTGCATCCATCTGCCGTGGGTTTTCCTGTACTTTGCTGGACAGGGCGGATCTTGCCAGGAGATGCGATAAATCGTTCTAGTGGGCAGGAGTTTTCCTTAACTCGCGTGAAAACGAATCTCGCAGGCAGGAAGGGTTGGCAGACAACTGATATATCGGCTCGTCAACCTATGTGAAACCTGTTTTCCAATCGAATCGTAATTAAAAAATTTTTTTTATTAATTTTAATTATGTAGTATTTTTGCACAGAAATCTGTTTTTTTTTATAATTAGTTTAGGCTATTTTTTGGCATAACTGGATGTAATGAAGAGAGGCGATTCCATCAAGAGGTTCTGGATCTTCGTCGGTGTCGTTCATCCTTGATGTGGTTACAGTGACCCGTTTTGTCATTGTAGCGTGTGACATTGTTTTACTCTGGTCATATTCTTGTAATTTTTCCCAGTCAATGTGAGGGATTTCTATTTTTGGCTTAATTACGGATTAGTGTTTTTTTTAGTGAATCGCGTGCTAATGTTAGTTCGGACCTAAAGAATATCACTGCGATGAGGACGTTAATCCAGTTTTACTCATAATGGGATTCTGTCTATCCATTATGAGGTTTCTGGAAAAACAAAAAATCCGCAAAAAAGGGTGAGGCCTTGACGTGGCTTTGCGGCTTATGGTGAAATAAATTCACTAACAAACATCACCCGGCAGAAAAATGTTTTGAAATATTCAAAATAATGTTTTTGAATTAAAAATATTTTGTATATTTAAAAAATAATTCGATTATTATTATTCATTTTTGCATTTGCTCAGAACTTGGAGAAGAATGTACTCACCTGTGGAACTATAAATAATTCTCTTATTTCAGATACATTTATAAATTTTTAAGTGAAGTTATGTATTATATTTGGAATGTAATTATTAAAACTAACTGAAAAATATTGAAAATTTCACTTGCTTACTAAATTGCTACATTAGCAATTTCAATAAAATGCATAATTACGGATGGTAAAGCTTTTGGCTTACCATCCTGGAGGATCCGGGTTCCATACCTCCAGTTTTTCAGGAGGGTCCGAGCCCGGCCATTGAACCCCATCCTTCAACCATCCGATTGACCCCATCATGTGATGGGTTCTATAAGTGGCCGGCGCCAGATACACGAGGATATGGCGGCTTAATCTACCTAACCAAACCATAATGGCGGCCGGATGGCCGAGTGGTAACGCTGTCAGCGTGCCACGCAGGAGGACCCGGGTCTAGTCCCGGATTTTTTCGGGGTACTGGGTCCGGCCCCCCTCCACGGGTGTGGGTGCAGCCGTGGTTGGAACTGGCCCCGCCACCTTAGTAATCTCCCTGATCAGAAAGGGGGCGTAAAATATACAAAAAAGAACCAAACCATAATTACGAATTGCTAATATAGATAATCACATCAATAAAATGAAAATTTTATTCAATTTGTTTATCCTTTCACGTATAAAACTTACTCTAGCATAAACCATTTTAATTCATTGAATGAAATTAAATTATCTGTATTCAAAATTTCGATTCCATTAAATTGGAATATAGATATACCAATTTGGTCGAGATGAGGTGAACGGTAAGTTGGTCACGAAAGAATTTTTCTTCATTTTGATCTTGTTGGGCCGAAACTTTCAATGTCTGGAATAATGTGCCAACCAGCAGTTCTGGAAAGATTATGTCCCGCTTTCCCCATCTATCCTTCGTTTTGGAATGATTAAAGATACGCGTTTAAAAATACGCCATCGATGGCATAACCGGATCGTGTACAATCTACTATCGAATGTCATAAAAATCTTGCAGAGAAAACAGACTGAACTTCCACCATTTTTAAACGAACGAATTTATGGAGATCTGGCTTCGTACGCGATTTTAATGGCAGGCCGACTTCATAAAAAATAGTCAAAAATTATTAGAGAAATTTTTGAATAATTTTGAAATTCGGCAGTTATCAGAGTGAAAGATAACTTAATCGATAGGATCGAGATCGTCGTCTCGTTCAGTTTCATAAAAATCAAATATACCATATTAAGAGAGAGTTCAGTTTGAACGCGCGACAATTTTATTGATAAAAGCTAGTGTATTAAAAGATGCGGCTTCGAACATTATCACATTTAGTGAAAATTAGTCTCAAGTTTAGCGATGGGAACACACTACGGACAGCGGTGATCTTATCAACCTCATTTCTGATATCCCCTTTCTAATAATGCAAATACTAATGTATATTCAATGCTTTAGTGAGTGCTTCCCTATATTATCTTATCCATATATAGTAAAAAGTGACTAAAAAATTCGTTCTCTTTCCTATTAGGGGATCCCCATACTATGACAACATACAGTACATTTCCTTTCTTCGTACTTTCCAATACTCTTCTTATTTTGCTCCTCATTCTTTAGCGAGTTAAATCGCTGAGTACACATTTGTGTTGAAAATATTAGCAAATTTTGTAATTTGCATTATCAAAGTGGAACTAGCAATTTTTTCAATTATGCCAAGTGTTTCAATGTACTGTAAAATATCATGACATCTTTCAGCAGTTTTTTCTTTTAAAAATTTTCTTATTGCAAAATTTGTGAAATAACACATTGGGCTTTCTAATATTTTGTAAATGTAAAGATTTTTTCAAATAATCCAGTAGTTTTCAAAGAGCCATATATTCTAATACTTCAAATTACCATTTTATTTCATAAAATATTAGAATATGGCAAATTCAAATATAACTCTATTTCTCTATTCTATTTATATAACTCTCAAAATAAAACCAAACTTTTCTTGAGTGAATAAGATTGAGTGAGATTTCTTGCCAAACTAACTGATGAAACCAGTGAAAGCATCATGAATAGTGTATTATATTTGAATGTAACTTGTATATTTTTGTATTCAACATGCTTAAATTCAATTTTTTATAGCTTGATATGTGTAACTGAAAAAATTAACAAAGTTTCAACAATGATATAGTTTAACATATTGAGAAATCTTAGAAGAAATTTATTTTGTAATAATAATAATTTGGTAATTGTTAGATTTGCTAGATACATTTGAAAAGTTGCATAATAGGCAGTTATCCTTTAAATGACTTAAAAAATTATTACCTAGGTTCAAATAAGTTTGTAATTTGAATATATAAAATTTGTTTTAGAAAACCGATTTTAAACTAAAATGCATGTAAGAAAGATGGTACAAGACATTTTGTTCAATTTTATTACAAATTTTTACAATTCAAGACAGTATCAGAAATAATTAACATTTGTACAAAAAGAGAAATGGCATCAAAAACTGACACAATAAATAATACTGTAATGACATTATTCAAGATGATGCATGTAGGCTTGAATGCTAATTAGCATACCTGAGAATAAATAAAAGATATATTAAATAAGATATATGAGAGGTTTTATTAAATCATGTCATATCATTATTATATAATATATAGTAATTCAAGACCTACTCTATATTTGTGACATATGCAACTGCTTAGTCATTGGATCAAAATGCATTACAGTTTATGTGGGAGAGAGATTGCACACTAAAACATGACTAAATAGTTGGAATGTATTCCAATAGTAATCTGTTTGATTTAATTCTAATTTTGTGTGACTGGATGAAATGTATGAATTCTGTCTGTATGTCTGTATATTCACACATACTGACAAACACAGATAGGGACAAAATTCATACTCATTTCACTTATATATCCTGGAAAATGATTAAACAATAGCCTTTTCCCTATTAATACTGACAATCATTTTCTCTTTCCTCATTCTTTTTTATATCTTTTCTCACTTCATTCTTGAGTTAAAAATCTGAATGTGTCTATTGTTTTAATATGCATATTTAGATATAAGCATTATCAAATAAAATATTATATTAAATTGATTTAGTTTTTATTTGTTGTTCAACTAGAGTAAATGTTCAGTAATACTGGTACATTTTTTTTAATCAGATTTACTTTTCTGATAGAAATATTAACTATTAAAATAAATAATGGCGAAATGCAGCAACGCATCACATCATAGTTTGACCATCTCACGGACTTTTGCCCCCGATAATAATAAATCGCAAGCTATGTTTACGTACAGGGATCAAGTCAAAAAGGGGAGAAACTGACACCTGACACGTCAAAGTTGCTAAAACAAAAACATCCGTAGTTTGACCATCTCACGGACTTTTGCCCCCGATAATAATAAATCGCAAGCTATGTTTACATACAGGGATCAAGTCAAAAAGGGGAGAAACTGACACCTGGCACGTCAAAGTTGCTAAAACAAAAACATCTTGTCTCTCATTGGGAGAAAGGTGAGAGAAAAGGTCACATTATTATCACCCTATTTAAAAGCGGACATCAGTTTCGATTCAGGCTTGTTCCATGACATCCAAGTTCGCTGGCTCCACGCTTGTTCCCCGATGCTCGCCTGTACTTGACATCTTCCCAAGCCATTTCTAGAAAGCCAAAATTAAGTAAACTAGGCTCATTTGTCTGCCTCTTCAATCTTCAAACCTGTTGGCCCAGTACCTGTGCATACCCAGCTAACGCGACGCAGGAAACGAAAGTTTGCACTGCCAATATAAGCTACCGCCTTTGGTCCAGTGTAGGATGATCATCTCCTACTTTGGGTCCATCCTCCTTCAGTGTGTTCATCAGTTGGTGTTGTGAATCTGTGAGAGACTAAAGACTAAAATTTTAGGATTAGAGACTGATTCCAAGAAAATTTTCAAGGTTTGGATTATCCGAGGAGTTTACCTTTTGATCTCTCTGATGAAGAATTGTTTATAACAGGTATCTCTTTCTCTTGATGATGCCATTCGTCATTTATTATGTAAAGGAATCTCTCAGATGAATAAAGGAAGTTGTTCTTGTTGAATGTGGTCTCCGATTGAGTTGCAGAACCACCCAATTATCTGTCCTTACACACACGCCTCACATATTGCATTTTATACCAACTCCTGTCAATATCGTCCTCAGTCTTACATATCTCCTTTCATCAGCTGTAATGAAATTTCCTTTCACAAAGTAAAAAGGTAATTTATTTAATTTCCTTTCCACATTTAGTTTTAGCTCTAATATATGAATACTGCTTTTTTTGGGATTCAACAGCATATTCTTTGTAATTCTTTTATAACTTTCCTAGATACATATTTCATATAAAAATTGCATAAAGCATTTAATATTTTACAAATTCGAAATTTATAAAATATATCAAATATTCAATTAAAAGGGTTGTTAAATTTATTTTATAAATATTGCTTTAGTATAATTATTACTCAGTTTCTACAATATGAGTTTTGTAAAAAGAAAGTTGTTTTTCTGCTGGAAAATGCCATTTTTATTAAAACACATTTATAATTTATCATGATCTGATCAATTTAACAGATACATATGGACGCCATGATTTAGGATATAAACCTAGCCCTTGATTTGCACGGAACTCAATTTATACGGTTTTGCTTTTACACGGATTTTAAATGAAAACAAAAATTTATTTTGGGCCTGGATTGCTGCTGGGGGCGAGGCTGTGCTCAGGGTTTGTGCGCTGCGAGTCACATGCGCTTCATGCACTCTGTGCGTGTGTGTTCGTGAATCGAAGCATCGTTCGTAAAGTGAAGCAAAATTTGTTCGCAAATGGTGTTCGTAGACTGATTTGTTTGTGAACCGAGACGTTCGTGATCCGAGGTATCACTGTATATGGCATATTGTCTCCAAGATAAGCTTTTACAGTCAAACCCTGATAAGATACTCCCTGTTAATCTGCCACCTCCGCTAAACGCCAAGAAATTTGGCAGAACGGATCTTCCCTATGTTAATGGAATAGGCAAATCCCAATAACACGCCATCCGCCAGTAGAAACATCTAAACAAATATTCCTTTTGGTATTGTATTTGTCCTCATTAATCTGCCAGGGGCATATAAGGTGTCTTTCATCCCAAAGTTCATCAGTACTGTATATACAATATTAAAAGCTCTCTGGATTCATTTGTAACCAGTGGGTGGGAGAGATGAAGTTAACTGTTAATTGTCTTTTTAAGTATGGTTCATACTTAGATTGTAGAAAATTTAAGATTGTAAAAACCAGATTGTTTCCATTGTTTATTGCGTACCGAGCAAATAAGGATACTGTACAGTAAGCTGTGTACAGTGTGTTTTATATAGAACTCAAAAAGTACGGTAAACTGTGTACATTGTTTTTTACAGAGAACTCAAAGTAGATAATCAGAACAGCAGATGGACATGTTTTCTATATAGTACTGTACATATATGGTATGTATACTATGCTATAAAGTAGGGGTGGCCAACTTGTTCGTCATTAAGATCAACTTTATATGTTAACAATGAATTTGCGATCTACCTTTGAAATTCTTCGTTTGATGGTGAGAGTAGAGATAGGAGCCAAAACCACATATCCCAAAATGACATTAGCCCAAAATGAGATATCCGGCAGCGGCGACGGTTTTTTCCTTTTATTTTACTCATAAATCTCAAACACAATACTTCACTTCAACTCTCACAACTGTCAATTCATAGACGCCATGTTGGCATCATCAGTGAATTTAGAATTTAGTCTAAATGCTCTGCTGCTACCAGCTATTCTGTTTTAGGCCATACTCAGCAATAAAGCAAAAGTTTGGCTTTAGTTGTCTGAGAAGGCACTATACAGTAAGAGAGTCATCTGATAACTTATGAAGATCGACTACAAATCGTCCCGCGATCGACCTGTTGGCCACCCCTCCTCTAAAGTATACAGTTTTTTAGAAATGTTAAGTTTGAATGTAAAATATAAATGTACTGTATTTTATATTAAATTTAATAAATTCGGAGTTCATTTTCATTTCTATACCACACGTAGTATTTGTACATATATGGTATGTTTACTACACTGTAAAATATACAGGTTTTTAGAAATTATAAGTTTGGATGCTAAATATAAATGTACTGAATTTTATTAAATTTAATAAATTCAGAGTTCATTTTCATTTCTATACTATACGTGTTTTTGATAAAACTGCCAAAATTGCCTCAGAGGGTGGCGTCTTATTGAGGTTTGACTGTATAATGTTAGATAAAAAATAAAAGTTCAAAATTCGTATTCTATATGATCAAAGAATTATATATAGTATTGAATATTTGTATGTCAACCCACTGTTTTACATCTTTTATTGATTTTTTTGTTTTTTTTTTGGGATGATTAAGGTAAAGAATAATTGCAATAGAAAAAAAATATCTGTATACATAAAAGCAGAAGCTTAGAAGAGTAGCACTATTTGAACAATCACATTGGGTTAAAATGACTGCATGGTATGCTAGCAGGGCAATATTATTGGATTAGTGAATGTATCTGGTAACTTGAGCAGTCTCATAGGATTATAATTGTTATGATTTAATTGCATTTGAAATTAATGGCAGATATTGAGTATTGTACTGTACATTTTGTTAAGGTACTGAAATTAGATTTCATATTAACTTGTTGTCTTTACAATATATTCCTTATTTTGATTAATTTTTCAATTATTATGAAATTTTTTCTAATTTTTTTTGGAGAGAATTATTTAAAATTTGATAACTGCTGAAAATCAGAATGAATCTTCTCTTAATATGGATTGCAGATATTACTACAAATAATTCCCATCTTTACAAGTTAGTTTGGGCATATAAATTGCTTATAAAGTAAGAACTTTTAAACCAAGAATTAATTTCTTATAGACATAATGTTAAAATTGGGAATTCCATTCTCAGCAATACAATTTGATCACAATAAAATTAAGTAAAAACCAATTAAAATTAATATTAAATAATTTATCTGTTTAAAGAAATGAAAATATAGCCTTTACAATCAAGCAGATTATTATAATAAATTATTTGTCATATAAATGCTAAAGAATTTGTATTTTTCATTAACAGATAAGTAGATGATCATTGAATGTCAGCACAAAGAAGGAAAAGAAATAGAAAATAAAGTAAAACTTCACTTGTCAAAAAATAAAATAATTTTATTGAAGTACCGAAATGAAGTAATAATTTTATTGAAGTACCCAATTCTCTGGGTTCTTTTCAGCAATATATACAGTTTAGAATGCAATTAAAAAAAAATAGTTTTACTTTATTTCCATTTCTTTCTGTGCTCTTTGTATTGACATTTGATGCTTATAATTAATGGAGCAGCATAGTTCAATTGAGAATCGCAAATAGATGTTATTTTATACGAATAGAGAAAATATAGAGCAGAAATAGAGAATGAAAGTTATTTACATAATATGCTGGTAAAACCAGAAGGCGTAGTATGGAATTAGACATAGAAGGCATTCTACTTCTACTTTTCAATCACTATTTTGATATTTCTGATTTTGTAGCAGACAATGGAATTTTTGCTACAAACCTATACTTGATGACAGCATCGGAAGGCAGTATTGAGTCTATGGGAGAACCGAAGTTTATTATATTTCTACGTTGATGATATAGTCCACTAAATTATTTGCGACATTACAGTAAATTGCTGTAAAATAATGACAATTTTGATAAATAAGCTATAAGCTTCAAATAAAATTACAATATTAATGTTATTTTAACAAGTAGTAAATTATCTGCGTGTCTATAATATATACGATGATCAGATGCGCAATGATGTTCTGCATGTTCCAATTGATTCTAACCATCATTCTAACTGTGTTCTAAATTGGCAGAGTTGTAATTTTAAGTCATTCTTGAAAGGCTGTATGATTAACCATCAAATGAAGCAAATTGCATTGAATGTTCATTCGAAATTGAAAATGAAAACCCAAATGCACAATTACATAAAAATAAACACCATTTTTACTGACGCTGTTATTTTTTACATTGAAATTGACTGTTCTGTGTGCATTAATACCATTACAAAAATTGGTAATGTCTCGCTTCCGTAGACCCAATACTGACTTCCGATGCTGTCATCAAGTATAGTCATACTGTGTTATATAACTATGTGATTTGAAATGCCATTTTATGAATATTTAGCATTTACTTATTACAATTAAGGCTCATATTTTCAATTTTTTTGCTTCTTCATATTTGAAAAAAAGACTTGTAAGCTCAGGAACTTGTTTAAGTGAAAACTCATAAGCCAAGCACTACCAGTACTTCAGAAAATTAACTTTGAAATTATCTGTACCTATATATTTTTGGATGTATACAAATCATAAATTAATATAAATTATTATAAATTTATATTAATTTAGAAATGATGCATGCTAATAATGCATAAATCTGTGGTTTCCAATTAACAAAAATGGCAGTAAGAAATGCCAAGACCAAATATCCAAAGCCAAATTGAACCATAATGTGATAATTTAGAATTAAACTGCAATTTTAATAATTAATTTAAATCAAGGCTACAGTGCCACTACCTATTTATTAATAATTATTTGTTTTAAATTTAGGTTAAAGTAGTATCATCTAATAATTAATAATTAGATAGACTATAATTTTTAATCAATTTTCCTGAAATAAAAATCATCTACTGTCTGGAATTACACTAGAAACTTTGGGATAACATCCCAAACTTTTAACCAATTAGACCACTATAGCATTAGGCAGATTTTTATTTCAGAAAGCTTATCTAATGATTAATTTCAGAAACTTATTAGATTAGACTGATACTAGTTCTTCCAAGTGGGCTCTTTATGCAGCTACGAGTCCTATTGGCAAACCTGGGCAGTTAGACTTGGCTGAAGTCTAATAATATACTCTAATTTGGATATTTGGTTTATAGATATTCCCCTAGGGTGGTTACATTAGAGAAATGCCAGATTTGTTAAGTGGGAAATTGTAGAATTCTATTAATAAGAACAAGATAATGAAACATTTCTTATAATTTTAAATTTCTATTAACTTTGTAGAATTTGTATAATCCATTGATAGAGTTTAATTCTTATTAAATGATAGTTTTGAATGCATTGTTTCTAGCAGTTGTTTTATTTTCAAAAGAAATTATTTATTTAATAATTAAACATAATGAATTTGCTTTCTATATTTATTTAAAAACAAAAACATAAACCAGATAAATTTAATTAAAATTTTTATTTTCTTAGGCTCCTTTGTGACTTTGCCAAGCCCACCCTTACGAAAAACACCGAAGTAGGCTAATAATAAATATTTATTCCACAGTAAGAAACTATACAGTTTTATATTTTAATTCATTAAAGTCTTAAAAACTTAGTCATTAGATGAAACAACTGCACTATTAATAGAAAACAAAGTTTTTATTAAAAAATACTTTGAAGTTACTCTGAATAATCCTTTAGTTATTAAATAGTGAAGCAACAAATATACAGAAATAAATAACATTATTTAATATAAATATTACATACAAAAAATAAACATCAAATTCCATTATTATAAATAAAATATTCTTATTCAATAGAGTAAAAAATTTTAAATTATGATATGTTATTAATTAACAATCTCAAAATAAAATGCAGACTAGCATTATTAATTAAGTTATCTATGATCTATAAGCATCAGTTAATTGCTACTTTTTATAAAAAATATAATAATAAAATAATATCTCACAATATTATTAAAATTTGTTGAATCATTTTATTAACATTATCGAAGGCAAATGTTGAACATGTACTATTAGAATGTAAATTATTTGATAATTACTAATACTGTCAAATATTAACTTTCATTAGAAATATGATTCATTGAGACAAATTTAAAAACAAAGTTTTTCCATTATAAGAAAGTTTTATTATAATTTTTAATGAATCATAACAATAAATTTGTATTTTTGAGAAAATTTTTCCATTATTATTAAATTGTCTAAATGCTAAAAGTGCTATATATTAAGATGAATCATATTTTTAATGGAACTTGTCAGCCATGTTTTGATGACAAAAGTTCTATCAGATTTTAAATTCCTTTAATATATAAATAATAATGTATTATATTAATTTTTTTTATATTGCATATATTTTTTTATAAGGATACTAAAACAATATATGCTTTTTATTTATTTCAATCAAAATTTGTTTTCTGTAAAAAATTTTATAGTATGTTTCATACTGTACAAACCTTGCTGAGTTAATTCCTTGTCAAAATAATAAGATGTGTAAAATAAAAGATGATACCAGGACTGCTAGATAGTTCCTTTTTTTTAGGTAAAAGTTTCTACTTAAAAAAATGGTTATTTATTTGTATCTGTAATTTATATATAATACAAAGTACCTTTTCTATTTGTACAAAGTACAAATAGAAAAGGTCTAAATTTTGATTAAAAGTACTTTTTGGGACTTAAGAAAAAAGACTTTTGTGGCTTTGTGAAAATCCTTGAGATTTCCCTTTTTTTAAATACTTGTGTCCAAAAAGTACTTTTTTGGACACGAATGTTTAAAAATAATTGAAAATGTTTGAAAAATACTTTTTCAGAATACGAATAAAATTTTTTCATAAGAAAAATAAAAAAATTATTATACATTTGCAAATGTATAATAATGTTTTATTCCTTCTTTACTTCCTTTATCCTTCTGAAATATCTTGATTGTGAATCATTATTTTTCTATTAATTTTTTTTAATTCATTCAAGGAGATTCTTAGAAGTATTTTTGTAAATTGGCTCATTAGACTAATTAATCAGTGGTCTAAGCTAGTGGTTTCCAAGCTTTGTATTTGCACTCCCTTTTTTTCATAAAAAAATTGGTATTCCCCTCATTTTCATAACAGTCTAATTTTATAAATACTTTCTATTTACAATTTAATATTACAAAACAATATACCATATTTTGTATAAAGTTCTTATATATAAAAATATAGTTTTTATTATAATAATTTTTAATACAATTGTAGTGTTCGGCAACCCCCCTTTGTTGTCATAGAGATGAGTTGAGGAATGTGATGACGATGTTGTAATGAAATAACAAGATGAAATCGATATCGTTATTTCTTTGATGGTAATAAATTATAGATAGTTTATTCAGGTGTCAATGCAAAGTCTAACACTGGACACCTGAACCATCTGGGAAGCCATCTCCAGTAAAAAGGGTGAAGAAGGGACAGAAGTATAAAAGAGCGTCGTTGGAAGAGGTCAAAGCTTTTTGCCAAAGTAGACATTTTTCAAAAAGTCATCGCTTTTTCACCAATCCTCGTCTTTGTCGTAGACATCGCTTTTTGCCGGAACCTTGTGTTTTGCCAAGTCGTGCTTTTAGGATTTGGTTTGGGACGAGCCATCACATGCTCGACCGAAACATTGCTCCCAGAGATTTGTTTGACCAAAGTGGATACTGTTTAGTCCTGTGTGTGTCTGCATCAGTGAAGGAAAAATTCCTTGATTCCAGTTCCTGTCAACAAGCCGATCAATTTGGACTAAAGACTGATAAGTGAATAAGGACTAAAGACTGTTAGTCTCTCCCATGCCGTCCAAGTGAAGTTTTGTATCTCCAGGTACAGTTCAGTGCAAAAAGTTTTTCCTCTGCCTTGTAGGAGCTGTCCTTGCTGGAAGTTGATCGGTTGCACAATCAGGTATTTGTACTGAGAATCAAGTTAGATCTGAATGGACCTGTCCCTTCTGAATGAAAATAGGGTGGCAGGTATATGCATTGGATGTGCTCGTCATGTGCTTTCTCCTGACAAGAACAAGCGATAGCAGCTCATAGTAGCAATCTTTAAAGCCTCGGTCTACTGTCCCGAATAGCCAAGTTTGATTCTGATCTAGAAAAATATTTTTTTTTTGTTTTTTATCGCGTTTTTAATTTTGTTTAAATTTTAAACATTGCATATAAAGAACACCACAGATTAAAATATTTTTCAGACAAATGTGCAATTTGATCTGTTCATTTGAGAATAAGAAAACTTTTCGTGTTAATTATCCTGTCATCCTATGCTATATTTTAGTTTTTAATAAAATATACAAGAATGTGTATCACCGTTATTTTTACCAAATTTCTTTTGGTAAAATCGTTTAATATTCTGTACTATTGATATGCTTAAAACAGTTTTCGGAAAATACAGAAAAATATGAAAACTTTCCTTAAAACTACCTTTTTGGCTATTCATATTTTTGTATATTTAGCTTTATTGTCTCATATTAGTCACTTTTCTCTTACCTTTATCCAATTAGCTCCTCCCGTTTAGAGACACTTTGTTTTAGTTTTTGATTGAATGTTTCCTTTTAATCATTCCCCATCTTCTTCTTAGAATCGTTATTCGAATTATTAGAGTCGCAAGGATAAATATATAATAATAAAGTAACTGCGGGGCAAACGGATACGCTAATGATATATATTAGAATATTTCAAATATACTTTATTAAAACAAATAATAATATTTATTATTATATTCGGTAAGGTCAAAGTTATCGAAGCACTTAACATTTACTTTCCTCAGTAGCACTAAAATTGCCAGTTTTAATATCTTAAATATTGCTAATTTCCTTAAATGAAATCCGTTTGTCCCACAGTTACCTTATATCAAATAAAATTCATGATATTTGTTGTCTTAGATTAATTGAAACAGAAACTCTAAGTTTCAACATTTATAAAGTGTCCATTTATTATTTCATAGTGCTCTGCTTCTCAACATTTTTCACATATAAAAATTGCAAAAAGTCGTATTTATTCCGAAATTGTTTCCAAAAGTGTCCATTTATTATTTCATAGTGCTCTGCTTCTCAACATTTCACATATAAAAATTGCAAAAAGTCGTATTTATTCCAAAATTGTTTCCGTTTTTTTTTTGTAAATCATTGATTATAAATTTAATGTTTAGCATTAGTTTATCGTTCTATAATCCTGTTACCCTGCCTGTTATCTCGTCAAAATAATAACGAAAGGATTTCGATTAACTGACATTTAACATCAATAGACTGAAATATTTACAGTTTATAATAAATCTGAAATATTTAGTTTATAGTAAATATTCTTGTCATTTCTATGAAAATCAAACTGAATTACAATTATAGTATCATATAAATGGAAATATTATCATATGTGCACTTATCTAAATAATTGCGTAATAATTAAAACACAAATTACTCCAACACTCACGGCTGATATTTATACCAGATATTTTACTTTATACAACAAAATAACTATTCCTCAAGACATTTGAGAATTAATTGCAATTTTTAAAACAACAGGAAGTATACGATATAGTGTTAAACAATAATAATAACTCTTTGAACTAGTATTGATTTCATATCAATATTTTGTCCAAAAGCCTCCATTTTCGATAACTTGTGCTATTCTTTTGGGCATGCTTTCCATCAGAACTTGGCATTTATCTGTTTGCCGAAAATGTTATTAGAATATGGTGATAAATTTGAATAAAGGTTTACTGCTGAATAAATATCCGTATTAAAAGTTATAAGTGATGATAATATTTATGTATGATTTATCTATGAATAGGCCTATATATAGGCTCTATTAGGGATAAAAAATACTGAATTGTAGAGCTAGGTTAGTATTAACGAAACAGTTCAGTTCGGGTAAAAATGTTTTATTACTACTATGTAACAGATATACCATCCAGAAATCTGCAGTCACCTTCCCTAGAAAACCGGGTATCTGAAAATATAAATAATTTTTTAGAGTTACTCTTGCATATTATATAAGATAAAATCGAAATAAAACATTACTTACTAATAATAATATTAATATTTACTCCAGAATCCTCCATTCTCTATGACATTGTGTATTCTACTGGAGATGCTTTCCACTAATATTTCACACAAATTAGTATTTCTAATTTCATTCCAACATCTGCAAATATTATCCCATAATTGGTCTGCATTGTCAGCAGTATATATGCTGCTGTTTTGTGCAACAATTGCCCAAAGATTTTCAATTGGGTTTATGTCCGGTGCTCGCGCCGGCCAATTCATCTCTTCCAAAACAATTTGGTTTGCCATTCAATGTTTTGTTAACCGAGCGGTATGGATAGGTGATCTATCATGAACAAATTTTACAGCATCCACGGACATTGCTTGCAGTGATGGTATGCACACATTTTCCAAAATATCTATGTATTGGGCTGCTGTAAGGTTTCCGTCGATTCTGATTAACTCTCCTGGACCTCCTGCCGACATCCAACCCCATACAGCTGAAAATATATGCTAGGTTAAATAAATTGTCCATTAAATATCAACTATAGATCCTATCATAAATACTCTTAGAACAGATACAATTCTTTATACTGCCATCACTCTCATTTCGCAAATCAGTACAGTTGAAACAATGACTGATTTATCAGCTTTAAAAATGTCATTTATTTTTCATGTTATGAGCAAACATAGGTAGCGGTTAATTGTAAATCTAACAGTTTAATCGAACGTGTATGCTAAAGATGTTTAATCAGTTTCAGAAGTTTCATTAATCATTACTTTAAAAAGATGATCCGAAGGACGAATTCTCAGACCGATAACAGTTGGTATAAACTGTTTATAAAATAAGGTAACCAAAACAAATTCGACATCACCTGTTGGTAAGCATATAGATCTTATAGAAATGGACGGAGAAATATTAAATGCGTTTATTTGTTATAAGTTTGTAAATGGAATGAATCTAAAATAAAAAGAAATACCTTTTTCCACTGATTGGTTAAGAGAAAATAACCGTCGGGAGTATTCATCGCAAAAAAGAGAAATAATATTTCGATTATTGGCACACGTTTGCTAATGTCCAATGTAAAACTTACTATGATATCCAATCATAGTAAGTTTTGAATTCTAATCGCCAGCCCCTCTGTTCTTCTTTCACGTATCAGAGCAATGACCGTTGTCAATCTTTTTAAGTATTAATAGTTTCAGAATGGGAGTGGTTGAAAAATTCTTCAGGTTGTTTATATCTACTTGTTCATAGTAAGAGTAGGGTGGTTTACAATTTATATTGTGAATTGGCTATCTAATCGTGAATTACTATTCTTATAATAACAATGTTAAGATTTTTTATTTAAAGATACTACATATATTTTGCTGCAGTCAGAATGATGTAATCAATTTAATCGTAAATTTATATTTTCAACTAGCATTTCATTTCTCAAACTTCCTGTAATGAGATTATAAATGATATCCAAAGATATCATTTATAATCTCACTAATATGGGAAAATATTATTACGATTGTTTTAGCATTTCCTCCCAGAAAATGATTGACACGATTTCTACCAAACAAACAGCGGAAAGAACGTATTATCTCATTGGTCTGTATTTTTAATATTTAATTAAATGCGTGTGTTGTGTTTTATTTAATGACATAAATATCTAATATTGTATACTTTCTTATCTGAAATGATAGATATTCGGGTTTTAATACTCTCATGAATATACAGAGGATATATATGAAAATATTACGAAAAGTAAACAAATGAAATTCAACAAATGTTTTTTATCTATTGATTGGATCAAAGAGGTCACTATTAATGATATGATAAACATGAAATATTTGTGCAATATTTTTTCTTTATTTTTACTTTTATACAACAGTATTTTAACCAGAAGCATATTCTGCTATTATAATCATTATTATATAATATCCATTTCTGTATGTAGGATTTGTCAGAGGAACCAGATATTCAAAATCATTCAGTTTAAAATAAGGTTGAACATAAGGGGACTTGTATGACTTGTATACTATGTAAACAATTCGATAACAGCAAAAGAGGCATCTAGCGTACAGCAAATGTATTTTATTATAATTTTTTTCAGCCCTCCCACAAAAATCATCTACGAGCCGCCACTGCTGTATATATATATAATGTGTCTGTGGAATATTTAAAATTTCACCAATTTCTTTCCACACCTTTTGCTTAAAGTTTTGATTTCGATTAAAAGAATCGCATGTCTATATGACATGCGATTCTTTTAATCGCATGTCATATAGACATGGTCTTTTTTGTACTTCTAACACAAATTCAATATCAGAATCCCAACCACATGGTTGAACTTTCGCCATTTTCCAAGTATATAAAACATTCGTTTCTATTGGTTGATCGCTTGCTTCGCGTCTTGCCGCAACCGTTTTGTTCGCGCGTGCTGATTGGTCAAAGTTCAATTTTTTCATCTCCTTTTGCGCGGCAATGCACGTTAACACGAGTAGCCGCACGAGAAAAGCTAGTCCAAGACACACTGTTCGCGCGTTAATGCGCGAAGTTGTTTTCTTATGCTTCGCTTCGTGTTGCGTTCAGTGTGTCATGGCCTTGATTGGTTCATATGAGATGGTGAAGGATGAACATTGATGAATATGAATGTGAAGATCTTGAGAAACTTTAGAGGCATTTAAATTAGAATCTAACCAGTCCTTCAAATGAAGTCAGATATTTACTTCTATCAAGTATCAATGGCAACTCACTTTTCTGAAATTGATTAATTTTATCATTAATTTCAACTAAAAAATGATAAATTAAATATTTTTAGACTAATTTGATAGTAGTTTGCCACTTTTTAATTTTCTTTTTCTTCCTGTCTCTTAATATTTTTGAATAACAATATGATTGATCTTGAAGGGATCTTTCAAGATCAAATTTTATGAACCATTGAATTTGATATGTTCTATATATGTATTATAATATAACAAACAGAAATTACCTTTAATTCAACTGGAAAAGTGATATTAGGCTTGAGTACTTTTTTCTGCATTACTCTTATATAACTATCATTGAAAATATATAGCAAATAGCATTGAAAATATAGCAAGAATTTCTAGTATACATCTACAAATTAGCAATAATTCACATAATCTATCAGTAAAATAATTAAATAATGAATCATTATTAATTCCTTTGGTTGTTAATTTTATCTTTTACTTTTTCCCTTCAATATTAAATTTTTTCCTGAAATATTTTAAAATAATTGTCAAAACTAAAAATTAATGATCAACAAGAAATTAACATACTCAGAATAGTGTCAATGACCAAAAATATATTTGCTAAATCACTAAAATTATGTATTGAATTTAAAGCTGTTTTTAATATTAAATAGTTTTTCTAAAAATACAGGTAATCCTCGACTTATGACCCCTCATAAATTATGATAGAGATATCATCAATAAATTCTGTGACTGGTCAGTGTAATTGACAAAGGATTCAAGTCCTTGGCCAATGATCTGATATACAGAAACCATTCTTTTTATGTATAATTCTTGTATTTTTGTATTTTTTAAATTTATTGCAATAAAATGAAGTGTAACAATAAATATTAGTAGTGGGCAGTCCATCAATTTTGGGCATTTCTGATTATGACAGCAGAATTCAAACCAAACTCCATCATAAGTCAAGGAATTACGTGTATAATAAAAATATTTATATTTATTGTTATGCAATTATTAATAATTAATTTTTCACTTTTTTTCTTTATTATAATAAAGATTGGGAAAGTGATTCTAGTAATGGACAATCTGAAAAATGTCCAATTTGCCTCAGTAAATTTCTTGGTCAGGAAATTGGAAATCCTGAAAGTTGTGACCATAGTTTTTGCTTGGATTGCTTACTGGAATGGGCCAAGGTAAAAATAAAATTATAATTATTAAATAAAATTTTAATATTTAAAATAGATATAAAAAGATTAAAGTAAAATTATATTAGAAATATTGGATGTAATTAGTTTTTAACAAATATCAAGAATCAATAGAGACTTAATAAATTTATGATTATTCTAATAATTGATTTATTGATACTAAATCTATATAAAAAAATCCTTATATGTGTTTCTTTCAGTACTCATTGGTTACAATAATCATGTGATATTTTATGTAGCTGTTTGGTAACAATATATACTTTCAACAATTGTATTATATTGTTATTAATACTGTGTTCGAAATTTTTAAATTTTTTAATTATCATAAATTTTACGGATATTTACAAATGTCCATATAAGTAGTCAAGCATTCTAAGGCTCAACTCACACGTACCACAACAGAACCACGCTACAACACAAAACGGTGGTTGTATTGTAGTCGAAATCAGCCACTCACGAACCACAAGCTGTAGTCGGTTGAAGTCCATATTGATCACAATGTGTAATTGACAGTTATCGCTCCGCAGCCAGTACTTGGGAAGTGGTCGGCTAAACACAACCACTGACGACTACAATTTTGTGGATGATATGGGTCACAAGTTGCGACAGTGGTTGAAACCAACTTCAGTTAGTGGTCCGTCTGAGTAGATTATTGCGTTCTATATTAATATAAATTATAATTCACGACTGTCCACAAGCAACCACCGTTTTGTAGTTGTGGTGTGGTTCTGCTGTGGTACGTGTGAGTTCAGCCTAAAACTCTGTCTGGTTTTACCCTTTTAAAAATAAAAATTTTCATCCGTTACCGATTTAAATTATCAGAAATTTCAAAATGGAATAAATCTCTTTTATTGCTACAGTTGCTTTAGCAACAAAGTTTGATTTATTTTAATTTTTAGAACTTTGTAGAAATTTTACAATTATAATCTTATTTAGCCGTATTATGCTTAAGTTAACTTTGATTAGGCTTAATGACCACATGGTAATGTGCTATTAGAGATATCTAATCTATTAAATATGTTTGTTCCTTTGAGCAATTTCATTGGGTTACAATAATCACGTGATATTCTAGCTAGCAGATATTGGATTATAATGATCACATATTTATTATCTAATCAACGTCATTGTATTATAATAGTCACGTGCAATAATCATGTGATCATTATAATCCAGTTACCAAATTAATGGCAGATGTCGAGTACTATGCTGTTTATTATTTTGTTAAACCACTAATCTGTGGTCATTACGTTTGAAGCAAGGATGTTCTTGGTCTGAAGACATTGCATTGCCATTGTTGTCATAGCAAAACAAAGTTTGATTTATTTTAATTTTTAGAATTGTATGTAGAAATTTTAGTTATATTTGTTATTTAATCCACCAGCTTTTTGCACATGATTTTCGTTTTTTATTTGTCATATAATTTCTTTTTAAATATCTTGCTGTCTCATAGTCCTTCAGTTCACTATTTTCAGCAATTCAGATCTGGTAACTCTGTTCTTGAGGCTCTTCATTGGAGAGTGTACAGTGTGTGATGGGTGCAGTATAAAAATGCAACACTTCGCAAATGCTTCTATTACAGAATTATCCTACAGCAAAAAGAAAAATTAACAACAAATACAGACAGTTATTTAATAGATCGAGAATTACATTCCTCATCTAGTTTTTACTCATGGTCAATTTTTTTTTCTTTTTAACATATTTTACTCCCCTTTCCAATCAGAGAGATTACTAAGGGGAGAGGCCAGTTCCAACTGTGGGTTGCATCCACACCTGTGGAGGGAGGCCAGTTAGTGAAGGACAAGGATTGCTAGGCTGGGCCCAGTACCCCGAAAAACTTTTAAGACCCAGACCCAGGATGCAAACCCAGGTCTTCTTGTGTGGCACACCGACTCACAGTCATACAGGGTGTCTGAAAAGTATCTTTACACTTTTAGAAAATCATTAAAAAGAAACAAAGAAAGATATGCACTTACGGTTTTTTTTATTCAATGACGAAAGTATCAAAGTTTTTTGACAATTCTTACAACATTTCAATAGGTGCACCATTAGTCGCAAGCAACACATCGAATCAGTAAGATATTTTAAGCCAGGTTCTGTGAAGCATTGCAGAATCGACAATCTCGATGGCCGCTGTAATTCGATTTTTCAGCACTACATCATGCATAGTTGATCTGAATATTTGTAATTGACGGGCAACCAAATGAATCGATTTACGAGGACTATGATGTAAAGATTCATGAATTTGTTCAACATCATCGGAGCTTCTGTTAGGCCGAACAGATTTCGTTTTTGGTAAAATGTTACCTGTTGTCATAAATCTCTTATGCCATTCATAAATTGTCGGTCTTGAAGGTGGATTTCGATCATATGCAGTCCGAAATTTACATTGTACCTGCGTTGCAGATTTAAATTCGATAAACCACGCTACAACTTGCGCCATTTCCTGCGGTAAAGCCATTTTGAAAAGAGACCTATATTTGGTGCCATCAAGGGTGCCATATAGTGTCCATTTCATTTAAAAAAAAAACTTTGATACTTTCTTTATTGAATGCAAAAAAATCTTAAGTGCACATCTTTCTTTGTATCGTTTTAATAATTTTCTAAAAGTGTAAAGATATTTTTCGGACAGTTGCCTTCTCTAGGGTAAAAAGTTTTATGTCAAAGTTTTTGGAAAAACTCAAACATGAATAGTTTTAATTGTGTCAAAGTTTTTGGAAAAACTCAAACACAAAATTCCGATATAAAGAGGATTAATTGTAGCAAACTTTTATTAAAATATCTAAAATATTTATAACTGTAAAAATTTGCAGGTTTCAGCTAGTAATAAATATATTTACCTGCTGATATTGCTTATAATTACTTTTTTATTGGTTTTTATTTGAAGCAGAGGATTAGATTATAGAATATAATGTTTGAATATTTAAACTGAGTTTCTCAATCTTCACAAATTACCAATATTTTTGTTTATAATAAAATTATTGTTGAGAAAGATCCAAAATCGTTAGACTTAAAATTTCAAATATCTTTTTGAAACTTTTAACTATAGTCATATATACTCTCTGGAACTGCATAGTGATAGTTTGTTTCTACTTTTCTGCTTCATACTATATCACTTATTTGGTTTCTTTTTGTCTCTCAATGATGAATAATACAGGTATGGAATTATTTATTCAAAATAATTAGGACATGGGGCTTTCTGGTATTTGGAGTACTATGCTTAAAACTCACTAAAACATTTAATTATTATAAAAATTGAATAAATAATTGTTCTTCCTTCAGACTAGTGATGATGTGATTAATGAATATCAATTAATAATATTCAGAAGCATAAACATTTTTCTTAACTATATTTGATATCAGATGCATATTACATTGAGAATTTTAAGTTCAGCTCTACATATAGATTTTTTTATTTCCCATTGGTTCAATTAATTTGTCTTTATTTAGTAAGTTAATGAATTTGTCTATTAAATTATATATACATTTTTTTAATTATGAACTATTTTTCAACAATGGACATAAAATAAGCAATTTGTTCATTAAAACAATTACAATTTGAAGTATGTATGCTATATTAATAAATTGCTAATAAATAAGATATGTTTTTCAATAAATTAATAAAAATTGATATTATCTGATATCTTTAAAACAAATGATTTTACTGCTAGTCATAATAATAATATAAGGAAAATTGTGACTAAGATTTTAATTGAGAATTTATTTTGAATTTTTGTTGTAATATGCAAAAATTTAAATCATATAAACAGTTACATAATTCCAAATAATCTTATAGAAATATAAGGAATTGATTATTGTAAAGCAAAAAACTTCAACAGTTGCAATTATTATTATTATGAAGCAAAAAGTGTTTTAAACTAACAACTGCATTCTAAACTTTATAGATAAATATTTAAAAATTAATAAAAATATTATTTTACAGAAAAGATTATCTGATAAAATTGCTTATACAATAGGTTCTTATTTAATGTTGGGGTTAAGTTCCTATAAATCTAAAATCAAAAATCTCATAGGCTTAGTGTTAAGAATGGAGTTGTTTTTTTTTCTGTAAAAATTGACTTTATACAAAGAGTTATGAAAATGAATTATTTATATAATTTAGATTTATAGTTATATTAGTTACATTTTGATTGTTATAAAATTTAATTATAAGAAATCTAAAAGTCAAATTTTAGAAAGTTGATTAAATATTTAGAAACTGATTTCTAAATATTAATATAGTGGGAATTGATGATTCCAGAATATTATTATAAAAATCTGTCTTCAAATATTTAAGTAAGTATTAATTAAATGAAAATAATAAAGATTAAATTCTTATTTCAGCATAATTACTCTTATTATTTTTTTGAAAAAATATCAAATTGCATAAAAACTAGGCTGAACCTAATACTTGGCAAATTTTAAAATTCCGTTGATATATTATAATGGAAATTTTAATAATTTGAAATAATTTAGACCAATTTTAGCATCATCTTATAATTAATAAATATACTAATGATTAAATTAAAGAATGGCACCATCTATGAATTAATAATTAAACTAGAATTTATTAACTAATTTATCTGAAGAAAAAAATCTATCTCAGCCCAGGATCAAACTGGGGATTTTAGGATTCCATCCCAATATCATAACTGCTAGACCAATGAGGTATTATTGTAAAGCAAAAACTTATTATACTTATCTACAGGGCTCGAAATAACGGTCGCCAGCTCACCATTGGCAACTAAGAAATTGCTGCTGGTGAGTGTAATGAGATAACATTGGAAATGCTTTTAATATTTCCCACAATTTATTTTTCATGATTTTTCTGTATAGTCCGGTGAGCGTTGCAATGGATTGTGACGAAATGCTCTTGGTAGACCAGCCGCCATCGTCAGAAGTGACGTCATGAAAAGTAAAAAACTTTGAACCGCTATAACTACGTAACTGTTACCGTTAGAGTATGGTTCTTTGGTAAAGTTTTCTATACTAATCATGAACTTTCGATCGGTGCTATTTTTATTAAGATGGCGGTAATATAAACTTCTACCAAAAATTAAATATTTGAAGAATTCTACCGAGCTTCGGAACGGATATATCGTCGTAAGCGAAAAAAATTATGTAACTTCGTACAGTAAGTCGTAGCTTATTTAAATTGATTGCATTTGATTCAGAATAATAAGATACATCTAAAATCGTTTAAAATATCCGATTATCTATAAAAGTTTTTCAGAAAATCGTAAGGAAGTGTGTTTTCGAGCTCCAACTTTGGAACCCTATAACTTGAGAATGGGGCTTTTGCCCCTCGTGGGACCTTCACCAATGAACTCAGGAACCTTTAATTATCAGAGTAAGATAAAAGGGGAACGAAATTCCGCTGGGATTTTTAATACTGTTGTACCCCAGCGAGATTTGCAAGGTGCATTTTGATTGTCACTTGTTAACGCAGGTAATTTTCGGAAAGTTATTGAATAGCCGAAAACGCTTTCTAAATAAATTAGTTTAATTGTTACATTTGTGCTTCAATCGATTTCAAGAATTTTCGGAAATATAAAGGAAGAAGAAAAAAAGATTGCTGTTTGCGTTGTTTCGTGCTGATTACGTGTGATTGTGGAAAATTTTGTGAACTTCTGAAATATTTTAGCAAGTGGTCTAGTAGCTGTTTATTGAAATGACGGGTGTTTATTTCGCTTCCTGAAAATAATGTTTGATTATATATGTGACGTATCGTTGTGAAAAGCACAATTCGCATACCACGTGATACTTCTCCCGATCATGTTGTGAAAAACGTGTTTGCTCGTGAATTTATGCAAGTGTTTTTTGGGGAGGGGGAAGGAGTGGGGATTGGCAATCAGAATTTTTTTTTGGCGACTGGATTTTTGAAATTATTTTGAGCACTGCTTATCTATTCTTACATTACTGCTTTTAAGCAAAAACTTATCTATTCTTATCTCTGAATCTACTCTGTTTGACTCTTCAGATAAAGATATTAATTTAGAATTACTTTTTAATCATAGACGTTGGACTCCACCAATAAATCTATTCCTGATTGGACTTTTCAGCCACAGGCTGTCAATGGTGTTGGCCAGGCAACACACAGACTGGCACAGTCCTTATAGCATCAACTAATTTTTACCAAACTTCAAGGGAATTATTCCAATTAAACCTAATACTTGCCAAATTTTAATCCCTTGATATACTATAATGGAAAAATTAATAATTTGAAATAATTTAGACTAATTTTAGTGCCATCTCATAATTAATAAATATACTGATGATTAAAAAGTGACACCATCTATAAATTAATAATTAAACTAGAATTTATAAACTAATTTATCTAAAGGAAAATTCTATTTTAGCCCATGATTGAGGATCTTTGCATTACCATCCCAACATCATAACTGCTAGATCACAGAGGCTATGTAGTATATTAACTCTTCAGATAATGATATTAATTTAGAATTACTTTTTGATCATAGACATTGGACTTTACTGATAGATCTATAGTCTGTCTCAGGTTGGTTGAGAGCTATGAAGGTCATCGATTGGCGAAGCACCCACAACGTATCATTCTGCTGCTAGAAGTTGATTTATACGGACGCCCTTTTAAAACATGTTAATCAAGTCTTATACAATTTAAAGTACTTTATTACTTTAACAAGAGATAAAACAATTAATTGTCCGTTCTTTAAATAATTTAATTAATCTGTTCTTTAATACTTTGCCTGTCGTCTTCAGTTCTCTGCTAATTCTGTAAATTGTTGACATGGAGACACTGGTTAAGTCAGCTGCCATTTGTGTAATGTCCCTGACTGATTTATCTGGATGTTGTTTTACTAAATTGTCGTAAACGTTCAGTACAATTTCCTTAGCTTGACTATGCAGAATCTTTCCTTTAACACTCTTCTTAATGTTTGAACATGACGCCATCTTACTATACAATAATCTCGTCGAATAATCTCGATGACAGATCATCAGCATTTTTTAATCCAAATATTGTCTATCAACCAATAAAATGCAGAATATATTTAAAATTTCAAAAAATGATAACAAAATATGCTCTTGAAGTAAAAATTAAATGTATTATAAAGGAAATCATTCCAAGAGTTACTTCTTAAAGTGGAACAACACAGACAAAAGCACACCTTAGGTTAGCTCTCAACTCAACCTGAGACTGACTATAGTCACAGGCCTATGGCTAGATCTATCAGCCTATGACCTATGACCTATCTTTTCAGCCACAGGTCAATGCCATCACCAAAGAGAGTCTGTGGCTGAAAAGCCTGGTCAGTAATAGATCTATTGGCAAAGTCTGATATCTATGATCAAAAAGTAATTCTAAATTAATATCATTATCTGGAGTCAATTTGGTGCACAATAGACCAATGCTGGTCGCAGTGCTTGGGCTGAAATAGGCCCCTTTCTATTCTACTACTACTACTACTACTGGAGTCAATTTGCTATGTATCCTCATTGGTCATAGTTATGATGTTGAGACAGTAATCCAAAGATCCCCAGTTCACTCCTGGGCTGAAACAGATTTTTTCTTCGGATAAATTAGTTAATAAATTCTAGTTTAATTATTAATTCATATGTGGCACTAAAATTAGTTTAAATTATTTCAAATTATTAAAATTTCTGTCATAGTATATCAAAGGATTAAAATTTGGCAAGTATTAGGTTCAATTGGAATTAATTCCCTTGAAGTTTGGTAAAAAATATTTACAAACTAGGTTTCCTAAAATCAGTTAAATAAGAATTAGAAATATTTTGATACCTTCAGATTCTTAAGGAGTTATTTTTATTGTTTTTTCAATTATCATCATAAAAAAAATGTGAATTTGATAAAATTCATTATTAATATTTATTTATCAGTTAAATGATTGAGTCTGATACTGAAATCATGAAATCCCACTAAAAATGGTCATTAATTTATACAATTAATTCTTTTATTTTCTTTTACTAATACAGAAAGTAAATACTTGTCCAGTAGACAGATTACCTTTTATGTTAATTCTTGTACAGGAGAAACTGCAAGGAAATATTATTCGCAGGGTTAGTTATTTTCATAATTTAATTTAATAATTTATGTAGATTTATATTTAGTGAATTTTTAATAATAAATACCATGTCTATTTGCATTATATTTACCCTCTTTTATTAATTTAATTATTATTTATACACAGTAAACAAGATCCAGCACAAAGAACAATAAATAAACTCGCTCACTAGGACCAAATCTGATGATCTTTAAAGTTGGTCCTGGTAAGCGAATTTATTTATTATTATTTATTATTAATAAATAAATATATATTTATTTTGCTCTCTTTTTCTTTCTGTTTTGAATACATAGAAATTAAAGGAAATAAATTATAAGAAGAATTTCTACATCATTGATTTCTCACAGTATGACTTACATTAGCCAGTGAGATCCCCAAATATCACTTTTCCAAATTTTTCTTTAGGGCTACCTAAAAAGTAAAATTTATACTGCAAAACCAAGAACAATTGATGAACTTAAAATAAACATTAAAGCAGAAATTTAAGCTATTCCATAGGAATTACTTATTAGTCATGTCTAATTTCTTGTGCCATTTAGGATATTAAAAATAACATAGGCCACTTGTAGCATACAATATTTTATAAAATAAATCTCATTTTTACACTTTAACAAACCATTTTGTTTAAATTTGTAACTTATGACAATAAATTTTTATTTAGAAAATAAGATAATCAGTTCTTTTTGATGAATCTTTGTTTACATTTGATACTTAACGTTTCTTCACTTTTATTATAAAAATATCCTTGAAAATACTATAAAATTAAAAAAAATAAATTTTATATATTTGTGGGGATCGGAAATCCCCCCTTTTTCTGTCGCGGAGATGAGTTGAAAGTCGAAATTATAGTTAATGACGTAGTTCGATTTGACAATAGGATGTATCGAATTGCTTGATTGCTCTTTCAAAATAATAAATTTTAGATGGTTTATTCGAGTGTCAATTCAAAGTCGAACTTATGACACCCGAGACATCTGGTAGTTACGTAAGTAATGATAGCATTCATCCCCAGGAAAAAGGGTGAAGAAAGGTCAGAAGTATAAAGGAATGGACACAAAAGAGATCGAGGCTTTTCACAAAATCGTCGCTTTTTGCCGAGTCCTCGCTTTTGCTAAGTCGTCGTTTTGCCGGAATGTTGTTTTAACGAGTTTGGATTACTGCTCTACTTTCCGTTCTAATATACATTTGTCTCCCCGAGGTTGAAGTTAGGAATACATTGGAAGCAGTGAAAGAAAAGTCAAGTGAATTGAAGTTCTTTTAATAAGAGTGAATCAGTGAAGTGTATGAACTAAAGACTGATAAGTGAAAAAGACTAAAGACTGTTAGTGTTGTCAACGCGGATCAAGGAGAGAAAATCTACAACTCCAGGTACATCACTTCTTATTCTGTCAGGAAAACGTTCATGTAAATTTCGAATCTCTCTTGTGTGTTAAAATCAAATAAAAAGAAGCTGTTGAATTTATTTCAATGTTGTTCTCTGTCTCAATTATTTGAGTTGTTTTTGCCTCGTTCGTCATCCTTACGCACACATTGAACGTGGACCGCTTTTAGGCCTTAAGCCTATTTGATTCTGCATTTCCGTTTCTGCTCGGAATCCCCACATATTTTACTTAAAATTTATAATTTTCTATAAGATTTTGCAAAATTCCTGATTCTAATAAACAAACATACTAAAATAGCATTTAGAATTAATCAGTTTAAAATTCTTGATTGTTCTAACAAATATATTGTGAGTCTAATGGCATAGAGAACATTGTACCCAGAATTCATTAACCTTTAACGCTCCTCAAATTAAAAAAAAATTCGTAATATGCCAATAGATGGAAATAAAGTTTATTGTTTTATATTATAACTTCTCATTATATGGATGCTTCATATAAGGAAACTCAAATACATAGTTTTTTAAATAATTGGCCGATATGACTTAAAGACCGCTCCGACACGCAGGGCGGAAGTGGGATCGTTCCACAGATCTTGCCAGAAAGATAACATTTTGTAGCATCTATAATCCATTTGTAAAATCTGAAATTTATTTTATAAAATCTATCATCTATATTTTTCGTTGCAAAATCTAAATCTCTGCAAGACCTATGGAAAGATCCCATCCTCCCTGCTTCGCGACACTTAAGTTATAACAATTGATCGATATTTTATTAAATAACTTCATCCACACATTAAATTTATCTGTTTACAATTATATTTTAGAAAAACTACATACCGTCTTTTAACAGTGTCTATAGAGACAGGTAATGCCAATTCTGATTTAATGACTCTGGCCGATTTAAAAGGATTTTGTTTACTGGTCTGTCTGAAATGTTCATCATCTTCGGCTGTTGTCAATCTTGGTCTTCCTGTTGGTTTCACTGTAGAAACAGATCCTGTTTCTTCGTAACAAGATATTTGTTACAGTTTGTGTGCTTATTTTAAACATTTCGGCAATTCGTTTGAAACTTCCGTTGAACAATTAACTTTCTAATGCTATTGTCGATTGATTTGGGCATAACTGTCGTTGGTTAGTTTATATATAAACAAAAAAATTTAGACTCATAATCTTTCACACAGTCAAAAGAAAGACTATTAATTTTCACTTCTCGCTTAGCTGTTCACATCTGTTCGAAGAGCAGACGATAATTTATATCAAGCATGTGCAAACGTATGCTCGATAGAAATTATCGTCTGCTTTTTTTGACTTGTTTAAAAGAAATGATACAAATTTCTATAAGTATTATCGTCTGCTTCTTTGACTTGTTTAAAAGAAATGATACCAGTTTCCGTAAGGCACTTTTACCTGGCGAACTTTTAAGTTTAACTTTAAGGTAAGATTGCTTTAAATATACTTTAATTAGAATAATGTAATCTGTTTAATTCAATCGAACATTCGTTTCATGATTGACGTTAAAAATATTAAAATGCTTCTTCCTGATTGGTCGAAGTGTGGAGCCTTAGCACTTCCCCATTATATCATAGGCAGCAGTGCAGTAACTTAGCTCTTATTAATAAATAAATATATATTTATTTTGCTCTCTTTTTCTTTCTGTTTTGAATACATAGAAATTAAAGGAAATAAATTATAAGAAGAATTTCTACATCATTGATTTCTCACAGTATGACTTACATTAGCCAGTGAGATCCCCAAATATCACTTTTCCAAATTTTTCTTTAGGGCTACCTAAAAAGTAAAATTTATACTGCAAAACCAAGAACAATTGATGAACTTAAAATAAACATTAAAGCAGAAATTTAAGCTATTCCATAGGAATTACTTATTAGTCATGTCTAATTTCTTGTGCCATTTAGGATATTAAAAATAACATAGGCCACTTGTAGCATACAATATTTTATAAAATAAATCTCATTTTTACACTTTAACAAACCATTTTGTTTAAATTTGTAACTTATGACAATAAATTTTTATTTAGAAAATAAGATAATCAGTTCTTTTTGATGAATCTTTGTTTACATTTGATACTTAACGTTTCTTCACTTTTATTATAAAAATATCCTTGAAAATACTATAAAATTAAAAAAAATAAATTTTATATATTTGTGGGGATCGGAAATCCCCCCTTTTTCTGTCGCGGAGATGAGTTGAAAGTCGAAATTATAGTTAATGACGTAGTTCGATTTGAAAATAGGATGTATCGAATTGCTTGATTGCTCTTTCAAAATAATAAATTTTAGATGGTTTATTCGAGTGTCAATTCAAAGTCGAACTTATGACACCCGAGACATCTGGTAGTTACGTAAGTAATGATAGCATTCATCCCCAGGAAAAAGGGTGAAGAAAGGTCAGAAGTATAAAGGAATGGACACAAAAGAGATCGAGGCTTTTCACAAAATCGTCGCTTTTTGCCGAGTCCTCGCTTTTGCTAAGTCGTCGTTTTGCCGGAATGTTGTTTTAACGAGTTTGGATTACTGCTCTACTTTCCGTTCTAATATACATTTGTCTCCCCGAGGTTGAAGTTAGGAATACATTGGAAGCAGTGAAAGAAAAGTCAAGTGAATTGAAGTTCTTTTAATAAGAGTGAATCAATGAAGTGTATGAACTAAAGACTGATAAGTGAAAAAGACTAAAGACTGTTAGTGTTGTCAACGCGGATCAAGGAGAGAAAATCTACAACTCCAGGTACATCACTTCTTATTCTGTCAGGAAAACGTTCATGTAAATTTCGAATCTCTCTTGTGCGTGATGTAAAACTTATCTACCTCCAACGATAAGGTAAAACCTTAATGGAATCGTCTCACATTAAGCGTGTTCGAATAGACGCCTGGAAAAAGCAATCTCATTCGATTAAAGTAGTGTAAGGAAGCCGAACAACTTTGACTTATAGGAAAAAAACTATTTGCACTGAACTGTACATCCCTCCTTATTTTGTCCGGAAACATTCTTGTAAATTTCAAATCTCTCTCGTGTTTATTTTAATTAATAAAGAAGCTGTTGAATTTAATTCAATGTGGATCTCTGACTCAATTCTTCGAGTTATTTTGCCTCGTTCATCATCCTTACCCACACATTGAAAGTGGACCGCTTTTAGGCTGTAAGGCTGTTGTTTCCGCCCGGAAACCCCACACAATTAAACAAATCTTACAAAAAAAAAAACAAAAAAGAGAATACATGTTTAATATAACACAATATTTAATGTGACGGGTGAGCTGGTTTTTCAGTATTGGGACATCATTGAAGATATTGCTATTTGCAATTCTTTTTCACTTACTAAACGAGATCAATATTTTGTCTTTAAAACAGCTACAGCAGAAAGTTTCTGGGTACATGGATATATGTACTGTATTTATAACCCTTTTACCAATTTTTTTTTTTTTTTACACCAATTTGAATTTATTTTTTACACCAATTTTTTTTAATTTTTATGTGCTTCTAATGGGGCATGCCTCACAGTTTGGAAAACACTGGTCTAAGCAATTAACAGCTTTTGTGTTTTTGGGAATGGTAACAAAAATAGATTCCATTAGATCTTAGGAAATATATCCTGTATCATGTGTTTCATTGAAAAAATTTGAGATTTTTCTCTCTTCATTCAATTTCTTAAAAAATTCAATTGGAATTTTATCTGAGCCAAATGCTTTTCCCATTATGTTCTGTTTAATAGCATGTTGCATTTATTCTGTAATGTAAAATATTTGTCTTGATTTATAAGAATTTCTTAGCAATCAGAATTAAACAATTTTTTTCCAAATTCTGTCCATCTTTTTATATCTTGAATATCCAATAAAATTTTTCCATTTTTATCTTTAATACATTATAGTTTTCCTAGTTGTTAATTCTTCTGTTGTTTTGTGCATTTTTTTTGTGTTGTTTTTGTTTTCAGATTCCCCAATTTTCTTAATTTTTCATTCAGTCAGTGGTCTTTAGCTTTTCTGCATTTAGCCTTAACAATTTTATTGTTTTGTAAGCTGGTGAAACTTTCTTTCCTCTTCTTTGAATCATTAGTTCTTACGTTTCATTTTCTCATATCTAAAGCATATTGGCATTTATCGATGTATATAACTTCAGTGTAAGACTACTGTACTTTATTGATGTTTGGACTTTCGCCTCTTCTTTTGACTCCTGTCCTACTATCTCCTACCAACACAAAAATACATAACTCAGTGTTTGTCGCAGCATGGCCCAGGTGGCCCTTGCGCCAGTAATCCTTACTAAACAAACATACGTTTCATTTATCAGGATTATTTATTATTATACTTATTTTTTTAGAATAATCTCTCTTGCTGTTTCAGTTATTTTATTTTTTTCAATTATTTTGTCAGTATTCATAAAGCTAATTTTTATTTCCAGTGTGTATTCATTATTTTAACCTTTTTGCTGCCAACTATTTTTTAAATTAAGTCTAATTAATATGCAAAAAAAATAAAAAAAATGAAAATTGTGAAATTTCACTTAATTTTTGTCAAAATCCTTTAAAATTTTCAGGATTTATTGCATTTTTTTGTTCTCTTTCTAGCAATGTGAGTATTTTTTCAAGTTATATTTTTTTGTAACTTTTTGTTACATATACAAGATCAGCAAAAACAATATTTTTATATGGAATTTTAGTCATCCAATGAAATAGTTGATATTTTTAGATAGCTACAAGTCCTCTGAACAAAATGAGCCATGAATGAAAATTTGGTCAAAATTTTCGGAAATTATTTATAAAAACTATGAGTTATGTAACATCTGTTGAATGAAGTTACATCATATAATTATTAATATTTCATATTTACTAACTTGTTTTTACTTCATTTACACAATTTTTAGCAATACTTTTTATAAATTTTTTTATTTATATGAAGCAGTCCTAACACACACAAAAATGGTGTCATCTGGTACATAAAAAGCTATAATATATATTCTGTTCTTCTAATTCAGTGATTCCCAACTTTTTTGTCCCCATACCCCCTTGGCTTTTAGTAAATTATCTGGTACCCCATGCACATGCACAAGAGTGCAGATGCCTCAGAGGCGAGCTTCAAAGGCACCAATCTGGCAATTTCACTAGTTATCTCGAATGTTAACTGGGCATTTTAAGTTATTGGACCCTGCAGTGAGAAAAAAGTCTATGTAATCTCACTGGAATAGCCTGGAAATGTTGATAATTATTTTTTTTAATATAATAATAGCGATATTTTTACTGCTTTATAAGCAGGAGTATTAATATACCTTTATAAATTACACTCAAATTCAATATTACACAATTTTATTCATTTAATCCAAAGTGCTTTTAGCACATTCATAGTCCTCTTCAGCGGTACAAACTTTAACTATAACTAGTTAAAGTTTGTATCACTGAAGAGAATATTAGCAAAAAGCAGTGTACTGTAATTTTGTAGAGTGTAAGGAAGCCAAACAACTTTGACCTATAGGAAAAACTTTTTGCACTGAACTGTACTTGGTGACTGAAACATGTTGAGCTTTTATTGCAGGAAGAGAAATTGATGTGTCTTCAGCTTCCATAGCTTGATTTTGGCAGATCAAGTAATCTGTGTTGTCTTTTTTGATGTAATCTGCTTTCAGATGATCTATCAATATATTCAATTTGATTGGATATCCTCAGACCACAATTTTAAAAACTTTAGCATCTCAACTTAAAGTTTCATATGGACCCTCATACGGATGTTGCAGGCTTTTTTTAATAGTATCTTTATACAGGAAAACATGAATATTGAATGGATAAATTTTTGCTGATGAATACTGCCTGTTGTCCATGAAACTAAGTATGAGGTAGAAGAAGCTGTTGAATTACTTTCCATAGCTTACCAACAAAGATGATGATGTCAGGATTTGATAAATCAGGATTGTTGGTTAAAAGGTATGAAAATTTACCAGGCAGGCAAATTGGAACAGCATACAAATCTCTGCTGTTATAGCTTGTAGGTCATCCTTCCAGGCAGCTCTGAAACCTAGTAAGATTGTAGGCAATACTGTTGTCCACTGAGTAGTGTTATGTACCATGATTGCTGATTTTAACAGTCAATAAAATCGCTTAACTTGGCTGTTAGCTGTAGAATGGTAAGGGGAAGTATGGTTATGAGCTGTTCTCGGGAACTTGGTAAGGGCATCGAATTGTGCTCTTTGTTCCATGGTCAAACAAAGGGGAGATCAAAAATGGGAAATCCTGTCAGCATAAAATGCAGTTGCTACTGCATTTGTTGAACTTCCCTCAACAGGAATACTTCAGGCCATTTGGAAAATCATTCCATTATAGATGAGATCCTAAGTCTATATGTATATGCTTGAATCAAACTCTAGGTGGGACAAATGTGCCGTTTTTGCTCCTGGTGTGACAAAAAACTTTGGACTGTTGGCACTGCATACATGGAAGAACCTATGCCTTCACATTCATCTCATCAACAGCCAAACATATCTTTCTTCCATCAATTTTAATGATGTTTGAATGCTAGGATGTGAAATGGATTGCAGCCTATTGAACACTTCCCTTTTTTAAATAACTCAAGAACAAAAGGGCAAATGCAACCTGTCAAAACATCACAGTATAAAGTAATGGAGATTCATCAACGTTGAGGAGCTATAACATTAAAGCTATAGTTGTTTTTGACGACAAAATGTCCTTTCCGTTCCTCGGCCATCTATTGGAAGTTAAACAATGGTGTGGATCAGAATAATGTGAGCATGAAAGAGTACATCAGCTACAATGTTATCAGTTTCTTTGAGATAACGAATGTCTGCCATAAATTGACTAATAAGGTTCAGCAGGAGCAACTGTTATGGAGAACACTTATCCCCTTTTTGCCTAAAAGCAAAGATAAATGGCTTGTGTTTGGTAAACAACATGAATGTGTGTCCTTCAATCACATATCTAAAATATTTAATAACCATATAGGCCGCTAACAGCTCTTTATCATAGGCATTATATTTCTACTGTATGGTGAGAGTTTCTTGGAATAAAAGGCAAGAAATTGCCAATCCTGAGTTATCTGTTGGTGTAGCACAGCACTCATGGCTATATCTGAGGCATCAATTATAATCACCAGCAGGACATCAGTTATTGGATGTTACAGTGTAATTGCCTCAACTGGATCCTTTTAACACTTCTCAAAAGCAGTTGTGGCTTGTTCTGTTCGGTTGATTGCTCTCTGACTTATATTTTGACTCCTTTTAAATAATCGTTAAGAATTGCCTGAGTTTGAGCAGCATGGGAAATGAAATGACAGTAGAAATTAATTAAGTACAAAATGACAAAAACCTGCTCCAGTAAAGGAATGATGTCCTTAGGATTATCATTCCTTTCCTTATAAATCCCAGAAACTTGATTGATATTTTGCTTAGAACAAATTTAGACATGTTGATAATGATTCTATATTTCAGAAAATGCTCAAATACTTGACAGAGATGTTGTCACTATTGGGTTTCATCTTCATTTATCGAAACATCATTGAAGTATGAAATGCAAAAAGTTTAATTCTCACAGAATTAAACTTTTGCATTCATCAAGACATGATGAATTAAATACTGGAACGTTGCAGTGGCAATGAGGTATTCAAATTCTTGGCAGCTTTTAATCAACAAGCAAGAATTTGAATACCTTGTTGATTCCAGCTTGTTAACTGGGAGTTGTTGAATATCTTATTGCTTCCAAGTTTGTTGACTGGGAATCATTGAAGCCTCAAAAAAACAGGTCCCTTGGTTTGATTACAATGCTGGATTTCATGCTTGATTTCATGTAGAGATGAATTTGATTGATGCTCTGTGTGACTGTAGTCTCGTTAGTGTATCAACCAAACAACTGTAGCAATTAACTATTAACAATCCAAAATGGCATGGAAAATCAACCCTGATTGTTGGCTGTATAACTGCCACAAGCAATTAGTATCAGCAAAAGTAGTGTTCCAGCTTTTAAATAATAACTTCAAGGGTCTATATCCCAAATAAACCTAAATTATCAAGCCAAATTTTAGCCCTTGAAACCATAACAGAAAAACCTAAATTATCAAGCCAAATTTTAGCCCTTGAAACTGGTAACGGAATAATTTTAATGATTTGAAATAATTTGGAACTAATATTAGCGCCTCTTCGTAATTAGAATAATTATTAATTTTACAAATCAATGAGTGGTGCCATCTATTAATTAATAATTGAACTAGAATTTTAGTACCTTTTTTATTTTGTAACATGAATTATTACTATTGTATTACATTAATTATTGACATTTTTTATTGCTAATATTGATTTGTATTCATAAATAATTCATAAAAAGCAAAAATATTTGTTCTTTATAATGAGGAAAGTTCTTTCTCATTTGATACTTTTTGTTTTTTTGCTAAGAATTATCTAACAAAAAATCATTTGCCTTTTCCTCTTTCGTTTGGCAAGCGACTGTCGATAGCGAGACATCGCATCAATGACACTTTGTCTCACCTTTGAACTTCTATCAAAATTTGAATCATTTTGTATAAACTGATCCATAATTTCCATAATAACGGCTAAACTTTAACTGTAAAATAATGTTGATAAACGATCTTAAATATGAACTGTGACTGCAACAGACTTTCGTATGTACTGCATTGAATTGATATCAAACGCATTGAGAGACAGCATAGGAGCACTCCTATGTTGTCGAAGCAACAGATTAGCGCGATTTCAGATTTATGAGTATAATGATTTGAAAAACCGTGCCAAAGTGAATCAATAAAAAATATAGAATTGGAAAAAAACCACGTTATATTGAAACAGCGTTAAGTGGAGTCTTACTATAATGGAATTTTGTTACTTCCATGTTAACTCCAGTGAGTTGAAATTAGCTTTTCATCTGGCAGAATCATATTTTTGGATTTGCTTGCCAGAATGGAAGAGCTTTCGCTGCAACTTATGTTATTTTGCCATTCTGGAGTGTATGGTTGTCAATCATGTTTCCATTTGCATGGTAAAAAAAAAAATCACTTTCTTCAGTTGAAATGATTACCTGATTTCTTCATGGTTGATGAATAATTTTTGAAATACACGCCCTTGAAACCGTAACGGAATAATTTTAATGATTTGAAATAATTTGAACTAATGTTACCGCCATCTCGTAATTAGGATAATTATTAATTTTACAAATCAATGAGTGGTGCCATCTATTAATTAATAATTGAACTAGAATTTTTAACTAATTTATCCGAAGAAAGGGCCCGTGGCTAGATTTAGCCTGGCCAGGTGTGGATCTATTGGCAAAATTCCGATGTAAGTAATCAAAAATCATTCTAAATTAATATAACTGTCCGAAGAATCAATCTGCTTGTTGGCCTCGGTGGTCTTGCGGTTATGACGTTGGGACGTTAGCCCAAAGGTCCCCGGTTCGATCCCGGGCCGAGTTCGGAAAAAATGATTGAACACCTGTCATTAAGCCTACCTAACCCTGTTGCTTAGAAAAAATAAATGGAATCGTCCAAAGCTCCGCAAACTTGAATTCGCGCCTGTACTGATTAATCTCATTGGTTTGTAAGTATTGTAAGGAAGCTGAACATCTTCCACTTAGGTGACAAACTTTTTGGAACGAACTGTACATACATCCCTAATGCATGTTGAAATTGGAAATTATAAGACTGATGGAGGATTATATTTTTAATCAAATTCAAATATGTAAGATGATTAAAAAATTCATAACAAATTTCATTGGTTTATGTTTTTAGACAGTTTAAAAAATTTGGACAATGGTCCTGTGACTAGAGGATAAAATTAACAGAATTTTTATGTATCTATATGATGTATATACAATACATGTATTATTATATTAAACTTTTTGTTCATTGTAATTTTTGATTTTTATATAAACTTCTTATATAGCTATTTGATTATAATGATTATATTATTAAACATAAAAAGAATGTTTTATTTATTACTAGCAGAATGTGCCAGACATTGCTAGGGAATAGTTTCAAAAATAGATATTTTAGAGAAGGATTCATATGTTGTTATTTAACAGGACATTCATAATCTTTAGAAGATTCACAACTTCATGAGTGTCTATTTGCTCTTTGGTTTGGAAAGGATTTTCTCTCAGGTATATTGTGTATTACACCTACCATAAAATGGGTGTTTCCAATCTTCATTAAACTGTTTGCAAAAACAACTTTTTTCAATGATAAAATTTTTCCATGCATTTATTTATTATTATTTCAAAAATGAATAAAATATATCGTGACATCATATACAGGATGGGGTAAATATCTCTCCATTATTAAACCTTTATCTTGGAGAAAGTAAGCAACAGAGAAAAATGAAACATACACCTACTGATTAAGGAAAGAATGCCGTTTATTGATAAGCAGTCGGATTTTCAGCTTCATGAAGCATTACATTGTTTTATTTCTATTTTATTTTCATTATTTAACTTTTCACTTTCAACATAACAATTTCTGATAGATTTAATCAAATTTTGTGATTTGTATACTTATGATAAATAATCAGATATTGATGTATTCCAGATAAGAGCATAATAATTAAGATTTGTTTTTTCAACAATTATTATATGCTGAATGTATTTCCCATTTTATTAATTTTTGTATAATTTGTGCATTTTGTTTTAATTTTCTTTTTTTTATCTTTCATCTTGTTGTCTGAATATCTTGTAATGTTTTGAATAATAATTACTGTTTCTTTCAAAATCAATATAACAATAATTTGTTTCTTCAAATTAGAAAATAAAAAGTTTACTTGACATCAATCTTAAGATTTATTCAAATTTCAGACTAATTATAAAAAATGAATGAAAAAAACCTGTATGTTAGAATCAAAAAAATATAAAAATAAGATTATCATCTGGTTTACACAGTACTGCATAACATTAGCCATATCAGATTCCATCATGTTTGAAATGATAGAAACTTAAAATGATGTCATCAGTATGTTTTGACAGGCTAGTAGTATGTTGTACTTCAGGATGGGTAACAAAATTAATTGTACATTTTAGCAAATATATGTTACATAAATGTATATTAAGCAGAGTATATCTATATTTTGTTTCACTTATTAAAAAGCATAAAATTTTTTATTGTAATGAAATATAAAAATGACACTATAATATATTTTATAGCATTTAACCATTTCAGAATCATTACATTGATTTTTGATTAATGGAAATTTTTGGTATGACATTGATGCATTATGGTGTGAATAGTTAGTAATATTGTACGTATATTATAATAAAATGCATTTAAGTAGACATGCTTAAAGTAAAATATAAACTGTGTGTATTTTTCTTTATACATTAAGCATGTGATGATAATTCTGATTGTAGATTATTGATATTATCTTGCATTTGCACTTCTCTCTAGAAATAGTTTCTTCTGTTAATCCTTTTTCTTTTTTCATGGTACAGATGAAACCTTTATCTGTCTGTTTTCATATTATACTTCATTGTCTTTGTAGGATTTCCAATACTGGAGTACATTCTTCGATACTGGTATTATGGCATTGAGTCAGTATTGAAACCATTACCTACAGGAGCTCCCTGATTTACGTAAGACTTAAGTTCCTGGCAATGTTACATAAATCAAATTTTATGTAAGTCAAATTTACCTTTGTAAGTTATTTCGTAATTATTATGGTAAAACTATTTAAATATGCTATCAGCTTCAAGTTAATTTACTAAAGTCACCAAGTCCTTAAAATACAGAAAATTATTTATTCTTTGAAACATTTTCAGCTTACTTAGAAACCTCATCAGCAAAGTATAAAATTACAATTAACAATTCTATTCTAAAACTATCATTGCTTATATTCTTAATATATTTAAGTTTTAAACCAAAGCACAAAACAGCAGTATATTAAAAATACACACTTTAATAGACAAAGTACTTTCAGATAAACCCAACTTCAGCACCTTACAAATCAATAAAATATATTGCAAATCCTAAATTGGTATAGAATTTATATAATAATATAGATTTGTAATACATGGAAAAAGAATTCTACTGCTTATATTCAGTATAAGCAGTAGAATTCTTTTTTCGGCCCCACTTAAAAAAGGGCATCACTTTGGTTTAATAAAAAAGCCATATAAAACATTTTTCAAATAAATATTTAAAGTGTACAATAAATTCAAAATTCGATACAATAATACCATGTTATAAATAAAATAGTTTATTTTGGCATGACTGCTTTGGGTGCTTGTTTGGGTGATAGACAGTGTGCACTAGCAGTAGGCTGCAAACTATCAGACATGTTATATGACACATCAGAGCCCAACGGTCGGACCCCAATTTAGGATTTGCAATATATTTTATTGATTTGTAAGGTGCTGAAGTTGGGTTTATCCAAAAATGCTTTGATTTAAGATTTTTAAAAATTTTATTTTTATAAGTTTTAAAAACTTTTCAAATTATTTTATCATTTAATTTCATTATAGCATTAGTCCACCAGCTTAATATTCTAGTAATAATACATCATTTACAATTTTTTTACAAGTAAATACATTAATAGTTATCATTACAAAATTATAACATTTGATAACTTTACTATTAATAGCCAGGGCTGCTGAGAGAAATTTTTGGGCCCGTGACAAGTCTGTGGTCGGGTCCCACTTAAAAAAAGTGCATCACTTTGGTTTAATAAAAAAACCATAAAAACATTAAATATTTATTTGAAAAAAATGTACAATAAATTCAAAATTTGATACATTACACACCATGGTCGGACCCTTTTCGATGCCGGGCCCATGATAAAAGTCACGGATGTCACCCCCTCTCAGTGGCCCTGGGTACGTAAGCTGAGAGTAATTTGCATCTCACATGCATATAAATTGCTTTGTCCAAACACTATCTAATGCATCCATCGAGTTAGAACTTAGATTCAAGTCTGGTCTCTGGATTAAAATCCAAACCTCCTTTCACTAATTTAGAGTGAAAAATGAGATCTTTCACTCTCATTCTAGCTTGATTGATGGCATTAGATAGTGTTTGGGGGCAAGGCAACTTATATGTATGTGAGATGAAAATTATTCTCAGTTTACATATCAATTCACTGTAACATAAAAACAATGTAATAGAATGTAGAGATTAATTTCCTCACTTTACTAGGATATAGTCAATCACATGGAATTGTATTGTACTTCATCTTGGAGAATTTGTGATCAATCTCAAGTTCCATACCTCCAAATTTCTTCAAGAAAAATTTAGCCTGATTCATTGAGCCAATTCTTCAATTTTTAGCTGAGCTACTACAGTTATAGGTATAAAATTTAATAAGAAAAACTATTAAATGATTTTTGGAAAATCTTTAATATCCTATACAGGATGGAAGAAAAGTCTGTACCCCTCCAAATTGCTTGATAACTATCATAGATTTCAAAAATCTATTAATGCCAAACAGGAAGGAAGTCATAGGTGGGCTACCTGATAGAGACCTTTAAATGAGCTGATTATGCAAATGAGGACACTTGCAAATAGTATCTCATAAATTGTAGAATAGAGAAAAAATTCCAATAAAAAATACTTCATCAAACTTGAATGAATAGTTCACCCAAAAATGAAACAAAACATTTTTGCATACAAAGGATTAACACTAGTTTGTGACATGTAAATAACAAACCAACACTAAAACATAATACCCCAAATCAATAAATTGAAAACACAGCCTAATCAATAAGAAAAAACTAAGTAAGGATCTGCTCAAAATGTCTTCCACCAGCATCAATTGAGCATGATGTTGGATGGAGTTCCTCACAACCATTAGAGCAGTCATCTTCAACTTTTTTTTTCCCCCGTGCCACATACATTTGTTTGTTACATCAAGTAGGTGGCAACATGCTATATCAGTAGTTGACACAATACTTTGTTGTTATTGCAACGATTTCTTGAAGAAAGCTAATTTTTCACGTCTTATTAGAGACCTGTCAGGAAAAGTATCATTAAATGATTATGTTTCATGGTATAATGACGATCAATGCTATATTTTTTAAAATGATACTTTCTTGACAAATCAAACACATTGCTAAAATTTTTTAATCAACACAACAAAATATTCCTCTTACCAGTTATCTTGAAAAACACTATTTTCATCAAATATTTTTTGTTTGTTGTTTGAAGACATCATTATGAGTGTTTAAATTATAGTTTGATATAAAATAGTACATTACAAAACAACTACAAGTTTTTCAAATTAATTATGAGAAACAAAACTATATTAATAAGGAATTTATAGTAATTTATAAATCACTATAAATCCCTTATAATAAGCAAAACAGTCACTCATGTAAATATGTACACCTAACCTATACCCATACACCAAACGCAACCAATATACATACATTATAAAATAGTACTGCAGTTTTTACAGCAGAGCGAATGATCATTGCAAAGTGAAGAGCAGGCAGGCAGATAAGTAATTTCAAAATTTTAAAAATTTGAATTCGTGACTATGTGTTTTGGGCCACAAGTGAAAGCTTGGCAGGATGCAAGTTGAATATGGTGGCATTAGAATGTCAGTAAAAATCTCTGTACAAGCAATAATTGATGCAATCTTGAAAGATTCTCTATTGTTATTATTCAAGAATGAAAGTTGTTGTGACCTCATTATTTGCTATTTGTGGGCGAGATGATTTTGGGCATTTCAAGAAACTGACACATGATAAATCTAAGTGTTCATGCTGAGGGATGTCTTTCCTGATAAAGTTGAGTTGCAGCAGAAACATTTGCATTAGCAGCACCATAGCATATGGCCATGGCAGTCATTTTATTAAGTGTGTATTCAGCCATTGTACTATACTTGTACATTGAATTTCATGTTTGTGAATGTGGCTTTTTATGCCAATTAAACAAAAAGATGATGCTGTTATTCAGAAATTTTCAGAACCAGATGAAAAAGGGCATGTGACATGATTTTCATGTAAAAATGTTTTGTTTCATTTTTGGATGAAATATTCATCCGATTTTGATGACTTTTTGTGTTCAGAATTGAATGCTGAATAAGTTTCTAATTGGAAATTCTTCCCTATCTGTTACAATTTATGAGATAGAATTTGCAAGTGTCCTCATTTACATAATCAGCTTATTTGAATATTACCATCAGATAGCCTACACATAACTTCCTATTTGTTGGTATTAACAGATTTTTGAAATTTATGATAGTTATCAAGTTATTTGGAGGGATACAGACTTTTGTTTCATCCTGTATGTAGAAAGGATTATAGGGGATTCATTGACAGAAGATTTATTTCAGCTCTTGAATTACAATATTTTAATATTATCCAATTAAAAATATATACAATGCTGGTAAAACAATAAAGGACATTATCATCTGGAATAAGTGTGCCTTTTCTTCACAGCTTACTCAGGGTTAAGATACCACTCCAAAAGTTAATCTTATTGCCTTTCAAAATCAAGTTTTTCTGTCATATATACTTTTGTTGCCTAAGCAACAAGAACCCCATATGGCAGCAAACTTGATTTCGAAGTTCAAGAAATCAAATGTAAAGCTTTGTAAAAGGAACATTTTTTTAATTTTATAGTTAAAACTCTAAAAATATACTAAGTACAAAGTGTTTTGCATTTAGCATATTTTTAGAGTTTTAACTGTAAAATTAAAAAGTCTACAGTGCTTTACATTTGGTTTCTTTAGACTTTTACAAGTAGCAGCATATCCATAGTTTGAACTACCTGCTTACACTCTTTACCAAATACTATGTATCACAAGCACTATAATGCAGTAGAGTAATAAATTATTTATTGAATAACTCTACTGTGTTATAGTGCTTGTGTTACATAGTATTTGGTAGCAGCATATTACTATAGATTTTATACATATTGATTTGGAAGTTATATCTGCAGATGTTTTCAAAATACTGAATCCCTATATTGAGGATATTAAATTCAGTGATTTTACTGAAATATAGAAGCAATACATGCTTGAGAATTTGATTTCAACTTAAAGCAGAGATCAGATCATGTCAATTTCAAAACTGATTGAGAGATTGGATTTATTGAACTGCATGGAGAGGGTTTGATTTAAATGAGCAATGTACAACAACAATAACAAAACAAGGAATAGAGAGAATGCATATTTATTTTAAGAGAGGAATTTATTTTGCAAGGTTCAGCACTTAATTTACTTAAGCTATTGTCAAAGATTTGTTCATCACAATTTCCATTATTGGACCGTAGCAATAATTCAGTCTCCTTGGCTATAATTCATTTCCTTCTTAAATTGTCATTTGATTTGTCAAATTTCATTTTTTGTAAATCTTTCATAAATACAGTATAAGTATGTCAGATTTGCTTAGTCAAAATTTTTTGCCTGGAACCAATCATTCCAGTTCAACATTGTGTTTATGGGAAAATTTAACTTAATTTATATCATCTTGAATAATATCACTGGTTTTTAAACAACCTATAACATAACTTCAGGGATAATAATAAAAATTATATCTTACTGCTGAAGTATACTGGTTTTCCCACAATTCCATTTCCAATATCAGTTACTTTTACTTTACTGGCATCATAAGCTTTAACAAGGAATGGACTACCTACTATTGGATGTCCATTTAATCTAATATCAACAGAATGATCACCTGAAACAAAAATATGATCACTATTTTATGATTTCTAATAAAAACAAAATTTCTATAATTAGTTTTTCAAATCTTACCAACTTCAGAAGGTGTATATTCTACTCTATATCCACTATGATAATTTCCATTAATATATTCTTGTAATTCCTTCTGATTTGGACCTAAATAACACAGAGAAATAATTAATGAATATATTGAGAATTCTGAAAATAACTTTTAAAAAATTTATATTCACCTAAGATAATCACTTGAAAATCTCCCATATCTGTACCATGAGTATCAATGATAAATGATGTAGGTTGTTGAATAGGAACTCTTTCTATACCTTCACCTTTAACTTTTATTTTGGTATAATCTATTATTTGGCATTCAAAAGGACTTCCTATAAAGATTATTAAGAAATTATAAGTAAAAATATTTAATAGCACAGTCAAGTATCTTGAACTTAGCAACATTGAAATGTGGGCAGTAATTGACAGGGCCGGCTTAATCCAGTAAGCAGACAATGCACCACATCAGGGCACCAAAATTATCATTTTCTCAATATTGTAAGGATGTTGAGTAGATGTTACAAGAAAGCTGCATCAGGATGCCGGGGCCCCTAGAGATGGTACTAGTGATGGATTTAAGTTATTGGAAGTTCTAGCAAATAAACTTATAAAGATATATTGCATTTACCATTAAAAAAATTACTGTATATACTCGTGTATAAGCCGAAGTTTTTTTTTTTTCTCAAAAAAAATTTTCTGAAGTGGGGGGTCGGCTTATACACGGATCAAAAAAATCAACTTTTTTTTGTTGGAGAAATTGAAGTAATAAACAAAACCATAACTTATTGAACATATCTCCCAATGACCAGGAAGAAAATTTTGCAATAATTCATTTAATACGATATTAAGTAAAATGTTATCTTACCTCGATGTGATCAAGCACGTTGCGCCACCAACTCCAACCTGCGTTTATATACCGTAATCAGATAGGCGACGCCACATGGCCAATACGACGCAACGCGAAAACTCAACAATCAATTAAGAATATTACCTAGGATTCATATTTGAGTGAAAAAATATATTTTTTTTTCATTATTATTAATTAAGAATGTTTTAATTCATTCACTAGTAACCGATAAATATTTATTATATTTAACTCATCGATGATTTAATTAAAGTAGATTAAAAAGTACTAAAATAATGAAAAAAAAAAATTTTATTTAAAATTTGTACTGAAAAATAACTTTAGTCTATCAAAAAAGTTCATCATAAGCAAAATCAAAACTTCGAAATCGCATGATTAACGTCTAGAAATCACATTGCACATGTCATCCTAACAGTGTATGCCATTATCATTAGGGTGATCCAGTCATTTTAAAATATGATCAAAGATTTGAATACGAACTCAACTACAGGGAAAACGAAACTTCGAACAGTCTCTTGGAAGTTGTGTGATGTAGACGTATTCTAATGAAATTTTTACTGTGATAATGTGAACTTCTTTTTTCGAAAAGAAAACAGTTATTCAATAACAACAATAAAAAGAAAATATTTTAATGTAAATTATAAAAATTTATTACTATTCGTTAACTTGATATTTTCTGAAGCTACATCATTCTAACGATAATGTCATACACCGGCATCAAGCTCGCTTTGGAGTAAAATTTTACTTTACCTGTAGCGATCAAGCACATCGCACTGCCAAATTCAACCTGCATCAGATAGGGGACACTACGCTGCCTGATGTGCCGCGACGCAGAAATTCTCAACAATAATCCAAGAATCTTATGTAGGCACACTGTGTTGGATCACTTTAGCTGAATTATTGTCAAGAATTTCTGCGTCGCGACACATTAGGCAACGCGGCATCGCCTATCTGATTATGGTATATAGACGCAAGTTGGAGTCGGTGGCGCGATGCGCTCGATTGCTTCAGGTAAAGTAAAATTTTACTTTTTAAATTGATATATTGGTGTCTATATTATAATAATTTATTTTATATGTATATATTTAAAGTTTCAATAAAATATTTATTTTGGCAAATAGTATTAATATATCAGTGACTAAAAAATCAAAGATCATGTAATTTATTGTTTTCAAATTTTTATCAAATTTTAAATTTTTAAGTTGGGGGGTAGGCTTATACACGGGTTACGTATTTTTACCGATTTTCAAACTCCGAAATCGGGGGGGTCGACTTATACTTGGATCGGCTTATATTCGAGTATATACAGTATATACTTTTAGTGCCTTCTTTTCTTGACAACTCTAAGTAATTTTCTACATTTATCTATACCAGATCTCTCCATAGATATAGATTATATGAAGCTATAAATATTTCCAGATCAGAAATGCTCATTTATATTGGCATACCAAGAACTGATTGAGCCAGTGTGCAAACGAAGTTTTATGGTCCCACCCATTTAATACTTTTAATTGCTTTCATGCACAGCATTGCAAATTCAGTGCTTTTTGAATTAAATCTATTATTATTGCAAAAATTCTACACACAAAGTTGTCATGTTATTTTAGTACACTTTTTTAAATAAGTGTCAAATCTAATGCCTTTCAAAACAAACACTGTATATATTAAAAAGTCCAAGATAAATATTACCATCTGCAACTTATAGATTTATTTTTATAAAAATAAATCTATAATAATCTTTTATATATAATATATATAAAAAATAAATCTATAAGTTGCAGATAGTAATATTTATATCAGTTCAAGGTGCTTAATTCAATTAATTACATGAATTCATAAAATTAATCACAAACCTGACATAGGAATGCAGTGTGACTGAACCTACAAATCTTACTATTTTCAAAAAATTTTTGACTGCCCTGTTTATAAGTTGATCCTCTTCATTAAGTAATTTTTTAGAAAAACTTTCTCAGCTTACATGAGTATATATAGTAATTAAGATTTTTATCCTAAACTACATGATCCTGAAACCCAGGTATCTTTGACATTTTTGAAAAATCCTAATCCTGGGATTTCTCAAAAATACCAGATTCCCTTTAATTAGGGGAATCCATAATTAAAGATTGGTGAACTAGCTTAGAATTTCACTAATGGAATGTTTTGAAAGTAAATCTTTATATTTAATCACTTATCATCATCTTAATAATTAATTAAGCAAACTTAAGATATAATGGCACCTGCTAACTACTATTTAATAATTAAACTACAATTTGGTATAAACAAGATCTTTTAGATTATGCCTCAACAATTTAAATAATTAGACTACAGTGATACCTCGGTTCACGAACACAATCTGTTCCTTGACCCTGTTCGTGATCCGAAAAGTTCGTAATCCGAATCAATTTTTCCCATTGCAATTAATGTAAATCCAAATAATACGTTTTTTGTCCTAGAAAAAATTTTTAACATGTTATGGCTTTATGTGTGGAAATAATACAGAAAGGAAATAAATATAACAGTAATATTAGAAGAAAGCATGTTTAACACCACCTTCACTAATACTTTTAACTTTTTTGGGAGCCATAATAAGGGATAAATTTAATTAAATAAAGAAAAAAATTAAAATATCAACACTTGTTGGAACTTTACTGTACCCATATGAGCTGGGAGAACTGGATTGCTGCTGGGGGCGAGGTTGTGCGCAGGGTTTTGTGCGCCGCGAGTCACGTGCGTTCCATGCACTCCGTGCGTGTGTGTTCGTGAACCGAAGCATTGTTCGTAAAGCGAAGCAAAATTTGTTTGCAAATGGGGTTCATAGACCAATTTGTTCGTGAACCGAGACGTTCGTGATCCGAGGTACCACTGTACTAGGATAATCAATAAATTTCTACTTTAAGAAGTTTATATACTGATTAATTTAGGAATTTATTGGACAATGATCTTAATTGAGAGCCTTATAGCAAATGCATACTCAGAAGCTATATGAAATGATTGGCTCCAAGGCCAGATAAAATATTTGTGGAAGTTTTATTAGAAAATTTTTAATATTTTAACTTTTATACAATAAAATCCTGATTAATTGAGGTTCCATATTTCTTTTTTATTTTTATAAAGTTAATAATAAAATAGTTGTAAATAAAATAAAAAATGATTTAAATTATAAAATAAAAAACATTTTTCATTTTATTTACAACTGTTTTGTTACAAAAATAAAAAAATCAACATGAAATGAACAACAGTTTGTTTTTAAATTATTCAATAAAAGCCATTATATTAAAAAAGAGATCTAATTTGAAAACAGAGTTTACATCATCATGATAAAGTGTATTCAAATCCAGTTTATTTAATAATAATTTATCAAACCGTCTGTGTTATATGAGTTTTTGATAACTTCTGAGAACATCTTTGGCCCAGATTACCTCAGATAATTGGGACTCTGCTGTATTAAGTTTATTTTTTAGTATTCTTGTTGAATATATGAAAATATTTGAAACACTGGGCTAATATTTGATTCTTAATTTTAATTAGTTAATATTGATATATAAATGATTGCATGGCATTAAATTGTCTTTCCAAATAAAAGTTATCAATCATTAATAATTAATCTTCAATCTGGAATATTAATTGTTAATGAACAATAACTGGATCATCAACTGATTTTAATATTAATAATGGTTCTTGAGATATTTGCATATTTATCAGACCAATCAAATTTTTATTACACTTTTGAGTCCTGTGTCCCCATAACTTATACAATGTTGATAGAAACATGATCTTAACACAATTTTATGATCTGGTTTTGTCGGTTTGAACATTAATTGACAAAATGTAATTTTGTATTAAGTGTATGTAGATAATGAGCATTTACATGTAGTATTTAATGCCCTCAATGTCATCTTTTAAATAGTATTTATATAATGTTATATTATATTAAATAAATAAATTGCTCCTATTTAAAGAGATATTTTTTACTATTATTTTATCCATACTCATTTATCAATATCAATTGATTAAAGGAAACTTGCTTATTTGTATTATGTAAATTGAATTTTTATTTTTATATCAGCAGTAATTTTAAAATAACTGAAAATTTTATTGGAAATAACGAAAATGTATCTTTTTCATTGTGTGTTAACTATCAGAGATCTACTAAAATGAGCTAAAAACCATTTAGCAAATTCAAATATATTTTTTCTTTGTTTAATAGTGCTATCATGAAATAGATTTGAAATTATTGATGGTTTAAAAAAAAATAATGTGAAAAAATGAAATATTTTGATCATTCTACAATTAACAGTAGATTATAATTCAAGTCTCAAACAATACATTAAATTCAAACATTCATCATTATCTAGGACAGCTATTCTCAACCTGTGGCCCGCAGGCTGCATTTGGCCTGCTAAGCTTTTACGTGTGGCCCGGAATGCACAGTCATGAAATTAATGAAAGCACAGAATTCTTCTCTTACATGCAAAAAAATAAAAATTCTGATATAAAAATTTCTTTTAAATCTAGAAAAATTAGAATTTTCCTAATTTGTGGTCCTTCCTGATGCACTCATAAAATTTTACAGGTCATAGGTCAGTTTTGTGCAATTTGTAAATGCCATAGGTCAGTTTGGAAAACATTGACCTATAGCATTCACAAATTGAGAAGTCAAGAGTTTTTTGTAGGCAATTTTCTCAGATTTTTTTCACATGACACCAACCGGTTGTCAACTGCTGATATAGGATGTTGTGGCCCACTTAATGTAGCAAACAAATGTATGCAGCCCGGGGAAAAAAAGGTTGAGAACCACTGATCTAGGATGTGATCATTCTAAGTCTGTTCAAAAGCTGTGTGATTTTAGTTGTAATATTTTTGAAATGTATTGTAGATAGTCTGCAATATTTTAGATCATTATTATAATAACCAAATTCTATTTGTTTATATAATTTAAATTTAAAAACTATAGTGAATATCAGATATTCTTACATTATTTACAATGAACAACTATGCTATAATTTAGTTTTCTTAAGCAAAAAAATTCTTAAAGCTAAAAATATTATCTTAATCACAATTAATGCTTTTCCTGCTACTATTTGTGATTACTTTTTTAATATTTAATTGATATTGGTTTAATTAATGCCCAAAGATAGATTCCATTAAATTAATACATTAATAAATTATGATAAATTAGATTACAATTGTTTTTATCCTATTGCTAATTGCTATTTTTATTTGAGGAAAATATAAATTATGTGATTATAAGAAAATGCAAAATTCTTCTTGCATATGTTATTTATAAACACATATTCTTGCACATTAGGTCTCTAGCATCTGTGGTTTTGATTTATCCTGTGTTCAAAGATACTCACAAGGGAACATCGCACTAAGTGCTTGGTGTTATTTACTACATTAATAGAAGCAGCGGAACTAGGTTGATTAAAATTATAGAATTACTCAAGTTTTCTCGAACACTGCAATATATATATATATATAATGTGTGTGTATTGTGTAAGACTAAGTATTGATTATTGAAGTTAGTAATTCAGACCGGGAAATCCCGGGATAAAGAATATATCCTGGGATAAATCCCACAGCCAAAATCAACCAGGATCCCAAGAAACAATCCCTTTTTGGATCCTGTAATACCGTAAATAAATGTTGATTTTGATTGGTTGAAAAAATTTTATATGTTAATTGGTTTTTTAAAGAATACATTTGTTGCTTCAACCAAATAATGAAGATTAAAAACTCCTAGTAAATTAATGATTAAACAACTTTATTTGACAATAAAAACATGTACAATGAGGAGGAAATGCATTTCATCAATCGATGTATTGAATCCTCTTATAAACAGATGTAAGAATATAGTATAAAAAAAATTAAAAAAAATTACTGATAGTTTATGATACAAGGCATTGGTAAACTTTTTGAATTGATACATATCTATGGATGGCTTAGTGGATATTTTGAATGTTAGTTGAATATAAAAATAAAGTTTATAACTGCATTAAAAAGTGCAATTGAAAAATTGGGACTTTGAAAGTTGGAACTAAAGATGGAAGACATGCTGATGTTACTCACAAGGGAACATCGCACCCAATGTGTCTGGGATTTTGGCGATATTTTTTTTCATCTGAAAGAGCATAAACAGTAGATGAAGAATCACCCCTATATTGGGGGCCACTACTCTAGTTTTTTTGAGAAAATTCTTTTGAAATTTCAGAAATTTTTTGTTTTACTTAAATAGCGAACGCTCGGACATTGGCATCCATGTTGTAGTGGCAAAGTGGCTATGTCGGGGTTTCGACGGTTTGGACATTGGCATCCATGTTGTAGTGGCAAAGTGGCTATGTCGGGGTTTCGACGGTTTGAGGGTGTAGGTTCGATTCTCGGTACTTTCTGAATTTTTTTCCTCTCTAAACTTTTGCACTTTTTAAAGTTTACATCATATTTGGATTTTTAACAATTGTTTAACAATTTTCAGATAATTATTTCAAATGTTTTAAGCGATTTACAAATATTATGTACAATAGAAGGACATAACTCTTCACAATAATTATAACTATACATTATTTGCGATGTTTACTTCTTGCGATATTTACTTCTTTTGCCAAGTAAAGAATTTTATATCGCGTTTACAAAACTGTTCTTATTTATTAGAAGTAAAAAAAGATACGTCGAAACCCCGACGTAGCCACTTCGCCACTACAACATGGATGCGAATGTCCGAGCGTTTGCTATTTAAGTAAAATCAAAAAATTTCTGAAATTTCAAAAGAGATTTTCTCAAAAACGCTATAGTAGTGGCCCCCAATATAGGGGGGTGATTCTTCATCTACTGTTTATGCTCTTTCAGATGACAAAATATCGCCAAAATCCCAGACACATCGGGTGCGATGTTCCCTTGTCAGATGCATAAGGCTCTTTAACTTTTGAATTTCCATAAAATGTGAATAAAAATTCATTAAACAATTTACTTTTTTGCAAAAATATCACTTAAATTTTTAACTTTTGTTATCTGTGCTTAAGGTAAGTTCATAAATTTCATTTGTTTGATTATTCTGTTTGCTAATGTTCATATATATTGATATATATAAAATTTAAGCATTGTTGGACTTATATGGTTTTTGACTTATGTGGAAATTTTTTAACAAATTAATCACATAAGGTGGGAACTTACTGTATTATAAATTAATAATTCATATATAAAAAAATTTTCTTACCAGGAACTACTTCACCATTAAATTTCAAATCAATAATATGCCTTTTAATATCTTTTGGTGTAAAAGTAATTGCATATAAACCAGAACCTTGAGCCTGAGGAATTGTAGGAACTTGTCCATTGTTTACCATTACTTCTAAATTTCCAGGACCTGCATTTGCAGTTTCCACTGAAATAATAAATCAGTTTATATTATAAATGCTTTCAAAACTAATAAATTAAAATTTTAGAGAGATTATAATCAATGAGGTAATTTATTTCAGTGATATTATGTATGAAGATTTTTCCCAATAAAAACAATTTATTTGTCATAAATTATACATAGCAATTTTATTAAGTTTTTAAAAAATGTTATCACAACATTTCATATATTTTTAATATATCAAAATTTCCATTAAAATATATCAAGAGATTAAAATTAGGCAAGTATTAGGTTTATTTGGAGTAATTCCCTTGAAGTTTGGTTAAAAAATAGTTGTTGCTATAAAGACTGTGCTGATCTATGTGCTTCCTGGCTAGTGCTATTGAGGACCCATGGCAGAAAAGCCTGGTCAGAAATAGATCTATTGGTAGAGTCCAATGTCTCTGATCAAAAAGAAATTCTAAGTTAATATCATTATCTGAAGAGTCAATCTGCTATGTAGCCTCAATGATCTAGTGGTTATGACATTGGGACAGTAACACAAAGGTCCCCGGTTCGATCCTAAGCTGAGGCAAATTTTTCCTTCAGATAAATTAGTTTAATCATTAATTCATAGATGGCACCACTCTTCAATTTAATCATTAGTATATTTATTAATTATGAGAAGGCACTAAAATTAGTTTGAATTATTAAAATTTTTATTAAAATATATCAAGGTATTAAAATTGGGCAAGTATTAGGCTTATTTTTCATAATTTTATTTTAATACTTAAATAAAATATTATTAAATATATGAAGAATTATAGAAATAAAATAAGACTGAATATTTACTAAATTTAAAGAATAAATAATGTAAATTATATCAAATATATTTATATTGTAATTAGGAAACTGCTTATAATCAGTTTTTTTAATATAAGTCAAAAATATTTAACTTTATAGAAGAAACTGGAAAAACTGAATTAAAGTATATTATCCTATTCTATATTTTTCTTAAAAAATAGCAATAGAAAATAGACTATCACTTATAAAATTCATAGAAGTTCATATTCTATGGAGAATACAGATAAGTGTCTTATTGATCTGTAGTAATAAAGCTTTATTTGCTTTTTGTTAACCATACCTTCATTTGATAATATTGATAGATATTTTTATATGATGGTGCAGAAAAATAATTTATTCAATAAAACAACAATAGAACAGTAATAATAATTATGAAGTTATGAAAAATCATAATGTATGCCATTATACATTTAAAACAATGAAATGCATCATTTTTGTTTAATTTAGCATAAATTCAATAATTAAATTTACTATTTACAATAATTTACTGCATTAATATTTTTATTTGAAAATACTAAAGAATTAATTATTGATTATAAAATTATATCCCATCATAAAATTATTTTATGCATTCTATTTGATATAAAAATGGAGTATATTTGTAAAAACAAAAATTCTGTCAAATAGTTATTTTTATACATCTCTTTAAAATAACTTCACCATTTATATTAAGAAAAATATTACTTTACTGTTGTTTAACAATTTCAAGTACTTTAGAGAGTCATGTAGAGTTTTTAGATCAATCAGATTTATTATATTAGTTAAATCTGATGGTTCATATATGCATTAATCATACATGATAGTTAAATCTGATGGTTCATATATGCATTTATCATAATATCTTTTACTATACAAAAGTTTTTGTCTCTAATGAGCCATCTTCAGTAAATATTCTAAGTCAGAGTTCAATCCATTAGCATGCAAAGCCACAATAATCAAAACTATAAATAATTATCTATTAAACCTAAAAGTTTTACAATTCTACAAGTTTCAGAATCCTGTCTTCCCAATCTTCTAACTTCCATAAAACAAATTCTGAAATATTAATCTAATCTAACACTAACAGGACAAAAAACAAAACAATAGATATTTATGATTGTTAAAGTAATGAACAAGTTTTAGAACTAAAAACAAAAAATTAGTGCATTTATAAACTAATAAATTGAATAAATCCAACATATAAAGTTAAACAAATAAAACAAGAAATACAAACTGCCTAAAACACTAAGACAATAGTGAATAAAGATCATCTTTATTCATTATATAAAGTTAAATAATAAAAAATAATTTATTGAATGTAAATCACTTATAAAAAGTGCTAATAAATATGTTTATTGAAATTTTATTGAAATAATAATAAACAACAAAACAAATTAGTAATGAAAACTTGTTTTGAAAATAATATTAATGCAGTAAATTAATGATTAAATCAAAATCTAAAACAACAATAAATTTATTAATCAAAAACAATAAACAACCTTAAATAATATTCTACTACCTCCACATTCCAATACAAACAATAATCATTTGTTGATATCAAAAGAAAGAATTGATAGTCACTTGTATAGCATGCAGTCTATTTCACTCATTTCCTAGTGGCAAAAATATTTTTTATAGTAACTTTTACAAGTCCCGTGCTTGGCTCATTTACATATTCATGCAACAATTTCAATTTTTTGTTTACAGTTAAAATAATTTGAGAATACTTATTTACCAATTATAAACCTTTGATAAGAGGCCATTCTTTAATTCTCAAACTGAATCAATGATATTATTTTAGAATAGATAATGTCACATGTGACAAGTAATATATGAAACCAGTGCATATACTATATTTTGTAATATATTTCATAATAGCTAAAATTAGTTTAAATTATTCAAATCATTAAAATTTCCACTAAGATTTCAAGGGATAAAATAAGGCAAGATAATTAGGTTCATTTGGAATATTTCTATAATTGGACCAATTAAAAGTTTCCTAAGTCTAATTAAAAAATTTTGATTATAAAGTGAGGGATTTTTTGGTTTAACTCTACCATCTTGAAATATTGCTATAATATATTAAGTAACTTGCATTATATTTATTTGTTAGAACATTATACTATTTCAATATAATAAAATTCTTGAAGAGTTTCTGAAATTTTGTGAAATTTGAAAATGAAATGATACATTTGTAAGTACAAATGGTTGCAAACATTGATAACTCAAGAAACACCTGTGTTTATATTCATCTATATATTCAAATTATCTTCCAAAAATAATTAAATATTCTATATTACAACTAAGTCTTACCAATAAATGTTACTGGTTTTCCAATAAATCCTTTTGGCATTTCTTTTACTTTTATTTGATTAATATCGTATATTTTACTGATGAAAGGAGAACTAGATATAGGCATTCCTCTGTAATCAATGAAAATTTTATATTCACCTGAAATAAAATAATTACATTCTTTATTAAAAATACTTTAATTAAATATATGATAGAACTACATCATATTTTATATATATATA